>PVKA01036530.1:0-21713 GCA_004027165.1 Ctenomys sociabilis
GCCACCTGTTAGATGTGGGGCAGTTAATGGTGGTTGATCAGGCCAGGAGGAGGGGGGAGGATTTCTTCCTGGGCTGTTACACGTCAGAAGCCCCAGTGCTGGGAGCTTTTAATATGTTTGTTGTAGAACTGTCAGCTGGGAATCACAACATAGCTCACAATGACAGGAGCTAGAGTGTGACTCAGACA
The DNA here is from genome assembly GCA_004027165.1 of Ctenomys sociabilis. Taxonomy (NCBI): domain Eukaryota; kingdom Metazoa; phylum Chordata; class Mammalia; order Rodentia; family Ctenomyidae; genus Ctenomys; species Ctenomys sociabilis. The sequence goes on from PVKA01036530.1 coordinate 189, forward strand.
GCAGGTAAGAGTACCCAGGAAGGCGGGTGGGTGGGAGTGGGGAGAGGGGCTCTGGGGGCCCAATGGGGGAGGCATTGATGTATCATCCCTACTCCTAGGCAGTGGAAGCCTTGAAACTCGGCAGGCCCAGCCTAGAGCTATTCTTCAAGCCATCATGCTTAGGGAGGGCAGGGAAGCAGAACCTGGTGACACTTAGATGATGAGGTACCTGTATGACGCCCCCAGGTGACTCCTAGTGCTTCTGGGCTAGAGGGCCTTTAAGTACAAGAGCCTAGCTGTCCCCTGGGTCCCCATTACTTTCTTGCTAAAGTGCTGAGGAGTGCTGTGTAGTTAGGGCCAGGTGCCCTTTCTTGGACATGAATCCACCCAAAGAAGGAGGAGTCACGTGGAAAGTTCCCTTTGGAAGATGCAGTTTATGCCCCCAGGCAGTGGCCTCATTGTTTGATTGAAGTGCTGCGCAATTCCTAGGTGCTTTCCTGTTTATTCTCTCCTATGAGCATACTAGTATCTTTGGAAACCCAGAGCTGTTCAATCTCTTCAGTGGTTGAGGAAGTTGAGACCCCCCGGGAGGTCAGAGAACAATACAGCACCCTCATTCTGAGGTTTTGCTGTGTGCTGGGCTTGTGCCATGACCACCCTGATGGTACTGTACAGAACAGAAGTCAGAGTAAGAAGCTCTGAAGGGTGACTTGGCTAGATTTGCAAAGACAGAGCCGAGACGCTGGAACCCAGAGCCCATACTCTGGATGGGGATGCAGAATCATCAGACTCCAGACCTAGACTCACAGCCATGTCCTTCAGGCCTTAATGGTTTCTGCTGCTGGTTTGTCATTACTGCATCAGGGGTCAGAGCAGGGCAGGGCTTGGATGTGGTCAGCTTCGGCCTGGAGCTGCCCTCTGCTGGGAAAGGTTGAGTTGGGAGCCTTGGGCCAAGGCTCCAGGTCCATTTTAATAAGTGATGCATTGAAAAGTTCAGTAGCAAAATTGGGTTCTCTGCCCAGCCAGACAGAGCCTGCTTTTGCCATGGAATCCATTCAGTGAAAGGGAAAGTAAATCTTTTAAGCATATTATAGTATCGGGTGAACGTTTGTTGAGAAGGCACTTGGGGGACTGGGCAGATATCAAATTATACCAAGTGAAAGATAGATTTGAGGCATCTGGAGCAACAGCAATAAATATGGAAAGGACCATTAAAAGATGAAGGTGGGGAAGGCTCTCTGAGCCTCCGAGCATTGACCGTGAGCACCCACACTACATCACTCAAACTTACCTAATTGAATGCTTGTAATAAGCATAAGTCTCCCTGGATTCAGTTCCAGTTGCCTGTCCAGGCGGATAGCCTGAAGGAATAGCAAAGAGCACGTCTAAGGGGAAAATTGGAAAATCAAGTTTTAAAACAAAGTGATGGGCTTAAGACAAAACAACTGTTGTCTAGAGACCACAGATGAAGGAATGAGTGAGTGTGGGTTGCCTTGGTGGAGGGAACAGGCAGCTCAGGTACTCCTGGGCTCAGGGCCTGTGGCTAGAGGAAAGGGACTCGCATTCGTCGCTGGTACACGCAACTGGGACTTGGATGACTCAGATTTGAAATCTCTAACCTATACTTTCCAATTGCAACTTGGAGGCACTTTTTTTTCAAGGTCTTTTGGCTTGTTTGGTCCATAAAATGAGAATGATGATAGTCTTCAAGGAAGGATCCCACAAGAACCCCTTTGGCGGCCCAAGCATGGGGCCAGATGCATAGTAAGTGGCAGCCACAAGCACCTGTGCAGCGCCTGTTCCGCGCCAGCCCTGCACACAGCAAACAGCTCTTGTTGTGTGAAGCTTCTCTGCAGATAGTTTCTGGCAGCTGTACTGAGAAGCAGTGGTGGCTTCTTGGGGTAGGAAGAGTGAGAATTTACATCCATTGACAGGCATGATTTAAGGGAATGAGCCCATTTCTCATCATCTCCATCTGCTCCCCAAAGCACCCCAATAAATACAATGCTAAGTAAATCTGTGTGCTTGCTCCCAGAGGGAACAGTCAAAAGAAACCACCAGTCTTCTTCTCATCAGATTGCTAGAAATCATCCTCTGGATGGACTGAGCCTAGTGCTTCAATCAGTTCCTCTCCGCAGGACCTCCACATATCTTCATTTGCTAAATCCTGATGTGGGGCTGGTTAAATAGCTCAGCGGATTAAAGCACCTGCAATCAGGCCCAGGAGCAAGGGGTTCAATCCCCGGGCCTGCCTCTGGGGTGTGGCGAGACAGAAATTGAGACTGGGCATGGAGGGGCATGTCTGCAATCCCAGTGCTTGGAGGCTGTAAACAGGCAGATCACTAGGAGTCGTGAGACCCCGAACACCCTGTAGGCCCTGCCCTAAAATACAAAACAATGTGTCTAGCCCTGTGTAGGCTAAGCAGAGAACAGTCAACAAGATAGGAGGGGATAGGAGCTTTCCTCTGCTTGAGAATGATCATATTTCTTATAGAAGTGAAGTTGGAACCTAGGGGCTTGGGTACTCAGTTCCTTAGTGCATCAAAAAGAAGGAGCCAGAAACCACTGGCTTGAGACACCCTTAAACCCAAACATGTTTAAGGAAAAGTAGATGCTGGCCCTGCCCCCAGGGTACACTGAGAAGGCAATTGAGACTGGGCTTGGTGGTGTGCGCCTGTAATCATAGCTCTTGGGAGCTGTAAACAGGCGGATCATTAAGATTCTGACCTAGTAGTGAGACCCTGAAGACCCTTCCCTAAAAAAAAAAAAAAAAAGTCAGTGGGGTAGCTTAGCAGAATAAACACCTGCCTGGCAAGAGCAAGGTCCTGAGTTTGATTTCTGATACCAAAAAAGCAACAACAAAAAACCTTCATACAGATAAGTTATATTCCTGGTACCAATATGCCCCAATCCGGTTTCTCTGGCTGTTAACATCTGGCATCATTATGGGACTTTTATTTTCAACCAAGGAGTCAACCTTGGTAATTTCCTATGAGCAGTCTTGGTCAGATCTCTATTAATGTTTACTGAGTGTCTTTTGTCTGTTCCAGGATTCCATCCGGGATACCACACCACATCTATTTATCTTGTCTCGGTGGGCTCCTCTGGCCTGTGTGGATTTCTCAGTCTTAGCTCTTTTTTGACAGAGCATTGGAGAGGTATTCTGTAGATTGTCTCTCCATTGTCTGCTGTTTTTCTCACAGTTCAGGTGGGGTTGTGGGTGGGAGACCGTGGAGGTAACACACCCTTCTCCCCACAGGGTAGCAAGGGCACATGCACTCCGCATGACTCATCCTGGTGGTGCTTTTTTTTTTTTTGGCAGAACCAGGGATTGAACTCAGGCCCTTGAGCTTGCCAGGGAAGCACTTATTCTACTGAGCCATCTCCCTGGCCCCAGGGGCTCCTTGTTATTATCTGGTTGAGGTGGCGTTTGTAGGGTTTTCCACTGCAAAATTACTCTTTTCTCTCCTCTTTTCATATTGTATACTCTAGGAGACGATCATTATGTACAGTCCACATTTAAGGACAGGGACTTCCGCTCGCTCCCTTGCTCCTGGAGGGAGGGGTACCTTCATAAATTATTTGTGATTCTTTTGCGCAGGCAGTTTGAGTGACCCAGTTTTTCAGCAGTTCGATCTTTGCCCCTGTGTTGGGCAAGCCCACTGTAGTTTAGATGTCATTATGAGTTGCTGGTAAATGGTATGTGTGTGTAGGGGAGGACCTCAAAATATCCATAATACCCAAGGCACTGCCTCTTGCCCCGGAGATGGTGCCTTACAGGACAGAGAGAGAGAGAGACAGATGAAAAAAATTAATAAAAGCAACTTCCTGTGGAGGATCTGTCACCCTGGTTAGAAACTGTGCAGAATTTTTTTCTTGGAAACCTTCAGGCAGCTGCTCTGGTTTACAAAATCTGCCAATTGGAGGGAAGGAGAAGGAAAAAAAAAAAAGGTTGTCATTCCAGCAGCAGATTCTCCCAAACCATATGCAAAAATAAATCCCCGGTGACTGCCGGTAACCCAGGAAACCTGGCAGCTGGAATGGAGCTTGTGGGGTGGCCCCTGGGACAGAGATCCTGTGTCCGAAGGCCTTCCACCCCCTCTTCCCCAGAGGGACCGGGATTCCCAGAAAGGCAGCCACTGGGTGTCTCCCACCCCCACCTCTGCAGCCATGGGCCCCCATCCATTTCCCTCAGGCTCTGCCATAAGGATTTGGCGCACCTTATTGTCCCTTACACTAGAAGCTTTGTCCCCAGCCCAGTGTAAGCACACAGTCCTGAAGCCTGGAGGAGGGTCCCTGACCCAGAAACAGCTTTTTTGAGGACAAAGGGTCACTAAGGAGAGGAAGGAAGTTAGGGAGGACAGGCTGAAGGGAGGACTTGGGACAAGTGCCATGGGAAACCCTAACAGAATGGTGTTGGGGCAGGATAGGATGTCGGGAAAGGCAGAGATGACAGGAAGTGGTCAAGGTGAGAGGTGTCCTGCAGGGCAGACAGCAGGGAGGCCAAGGGTTTCAGGGGATTGCACTGGGAGGCTGCTTAGTGAAAGAGATTATGAAATTAATTAAATCTATATTCATTCAACAACTCGGCAGGCTTGGAGGGGGCGGGGATTGTGCTTGGCCCTGGGGAGACCGCTGGCTAAAGCAAGGCCTCTTCCGGTTCAGGGACCTCAGCGCCAGATCAATGACTAGTCGACGTGAACTTCAGGCGGTGGGGGTGGGAGGTGGGCGCACTGAAGGGTGGGCAACCCTTAGGGGAACCCCAGATAGCAAGCGGCCAACACCACCCTCGGTGTCTCAGAGAGGGATTCGCGGCTGCATTCCAACCCCAAATCTGCCAGTCGCAGCGCTGCTGCCTCACCACGACCATCTCCAGCAAGTATGGGTGTCTCGGACTCCATTCCGCAATGTGGAGCGTGTTTACTCCGAGCTGGCTCCTGACCAGCCGCGGGCCGCACCTTCCGCGTTTCAGTTAGTTTATTTTTCACAACAACCCCATGCGAGGTCCTTGCTATGACGACCACCGCCCCCACTGTGCAGGCCAGGGACGCCGAGACTCCGAGGGGAAAGGTCACCTGCCTCCGGTGGATCCCCCCGCCGCGGGGCGCTGCAGCGCCCCCGAGCCGAACGCGAGGTCCCAGGGCTCCGGGGCGGGGGGCCGGGGGCGCCCGGGGGGGGGGAGGCCGGGCGTCGTCCTGGAGACGGGGCAGTTCCGGGGAGCTCCCTGCCTCCGCGGCGGGGGGTGGCACCCAGCCGGCACCTGGGGCTGTGTCTTCCTGGCAGCCGAGCCGCAGCCCAACGCTTCCTCCTGAGACGGGGGGACACCGCAAGGCCCTCGCAGCGGTCTGAGCCTTCGCGACCTGAATTCAATCCCCCCCACGGCGCTATCAACAGTTCATCTGTGTGAATTATTTACAGTGTCTGGCGGCCTCCCCGGCGGCCTCCCCTCCCGGTTCCTTGTGGGCTAAGTTCCAGGGTTGGGCCCTGCGGGAACCCCCGGGTAGGCACCTCTCACCCCTCCTGCCTTGTCTGGAGCCCTGGTCCTGGAAGTAGGAGCCCTGAATTAGAAGCTGAGGCTGTGCTGCTCTGCTCTGGGTGGGCCCCTGTGATCCTCAGGGTCCTCTTCTGTGACACTGGAGTGGTAGGTAATTCCTGTCCTGGGTGCTTCCAGGACTGCGGACCCAAGCCCACAGGTGATGCGGAGGAGTGGTTTCTGCGTTAGATCTATGCACGGTGTATCAGGGTTCTGTATGCTCTCCTATTTACTATGACCCCTCACACCCCACTCCAAGCCCTTTCATTCTTACAGCAATTGTACGAAAGAACGTTACAATTAGGGACCTTACAGTTAGGGACCTTACAATTAGGGGCCTTACAATTAGGGACGTTACACATTCTTCCTTTTTCACAGATGAAGAAATTGACGCCCAGAGAGTTTGAGTCACTGACCTTCAAGCAGGAAGCATCCAGAAGTGGAACTGAGCCTGGAGTCTGGCTCTTAATTTCAACTTTTATCTCCTCCTCCGTTCCAGGCCTTGTTACTTCCTTAGCCTGCAACCCTTCACGCTCCTCTGCTGGCTGCTAGGGCTCCGTATGCCTCTGTGTAGGCCAAGTACACAGAACAATAACCCAGCCCCAAGTGCCTGGCTTTGTGCTGGGTGCCGGGGACACACAAGAGTGAGGCCCAGCCCCTGTCCTGTCCTCAGGTGCTTCTGTCTGGTGGTGGTGGTGGGGGAGCAGGAGCCAGGTATGACATTTGTATTATCTACTGGCCTTGACTGCTACAGGTAGAGAACCTGTCCTGTGGAGGCCTGGGCCCAAACTGTGACCCGGGGCAGGGGCCCCTGGGATCTCATTGAGGCCTTGGAGAAAGGAGTAGAGGTGGGAAGGGCGCTTCTAGTGCAGAAAGGTCAAACTCCAACACTGGTCGGAGTTTGCTGGGAAAAGGGCGGGTCCTTTGGGGAGTGGGAGGAAGAAGGCATTTATGGTGTTTGGGGTGGGAGGAAAGGGGGCTGGGGTCAGATTCTGGGGTTTCTTGAAGTGTAAGCTCAAGGGTCAGTTTGAAGTAGTGGTTCTCAGCTGCGGGCAGATTGGTTGTCAGGAGATATTTCTGATTGCCACAGTGTGTGGGAGGAGCCAGTGCTCCTGGTGTCCAGTGGGCAGAAGCCAGAGGTGCTGCAAAATGTCTCACAGTGCCAGGCGGGGCCCATGGGATGTGGTTCAGCCCAAATCTTATATGCTGTGAGGTTCAGAAGTCCTGTTCCAGAGCCTGACTTTATAAAACAAGCCTGGGCGGTGAGATTTAGGGCAAGGTACTTTGTTGCAATTTCCCCCCACCTTGCTGGAGGAAATAGCTTTCATGTTTACGGGGCACAGTCACACAGTCACAACCCTAAATGTTTTGCCTATATTATCTCAGTTGATCCTTATCGCCCAGGAGGAATATTATGCCTACTGCTAAAGGTCTGCAGGGGCATGTGCAAAGCCTCGGGCCTTTTCCAAACGCTTCATGAATGTTAAGTTATGTAATCCTCATGATGACTGTGAGCTAGGCACTATTACAGTCCTTTAAGAGGTGGGGAAAGAGAGGTACAGGACAGGAGGACAGGAGCTTGTTGAGGACAGTGTTCATCTGGTGTGCTGATGCGTCTAGAGCACTCCCTCAGTAAGTATTTGCTGAGGAGGAGATAAGTCAGTTCTCTATGGACTTCAGTGTATTCGTGGATCTCCTGAAATTATGAAGAAATGGAGGCACAGAAAGGTTAAGGGTCTGGATGTGAGGGCGATCTGGCTGAGGCATCTGTCACCCCATTGATCGCTAGGGTTGATTCGGTTTATCCGGCTGGCTAGGTGGGTGTCCCCTTCCTCCCTCAGCGATCCATGTGTGTCCCTCCAGAAGCTGCGCACTTGGTCAAAGAGGACAACCACCCCGATAGAGGACCTACCATTGCTTGGTCGAGGGTATACGAGTAGACGCGCTCCCCTGCTAGAGCCTCCAAACAAGCTTTCAAGAAAGGTTAAGGGACTGATCGGTAGTCACATAGCAGGGATGTTTCCCTTGCTGTTTGGTGGAAGTCTGGGAAAGATCCTGGGCAGTTTCTGTGGGCTACCGGAGCCTGGTTGTGTTCCTACCACCCGGGAAGAGGGGTCTCATGTCTGTGAGGGCAGATCTGAGAGGCCACAAGGGTGACAGGAAGAAGGGGTGGGCCTCCTTGGAGTCCTAGCTGAGCTGGAAAGAATTGCATCTTGGAGCCTGAGTGACAGGGCTGCTCAGTCAACAAAATGACATGCCCAGTGCCTGTAATTGGATGCATCTACTGCCCTGATGAATGCAGAGAGTCACTTCAACCAGCTGTAGCTGCAGCCTCCGGGAGTGGGGAGGCAGAGCATGGGGGAAGGTTGCCTCAGCTCGATTCGAGAGTTATGCAGAATGCATGCTTTGGGTGCACGTCGTCGAAGTGAGCCCCCAACCCCCAGCAGCCCACAGAGGCAGCAACACTGCTCTACCCTCCTTAAGGTTTAGAGAAGCCATCCTGTATCCCAAGGCACCCAGGAGAAAACTGCAGACCGAATTCATCTTCCTTTCCCTTTGATGTCTCCATTAACCTGAAGCTTCAATATACATTCCATGAGTGACCTGGGCCTATTATTTTACTTCTTGGAGCCTCATCTGTGAAATTCCACCTGTGGTGAACCTCGGCCTCAGAGGTTTGCCTGAAGGGGGTGATTGTGAACTACTTTGCAACTAGAATGTGCTCAATGAACGGCAGGTTAATTCTTTGATCTTCCTGGGGCTCCATCTGCAAGTTTTAGGGGAGCCCTGGGGCATAGAGGTGCAATGGAAGTTATTAAGGGAGGAGACCAAGGCTAGAAAGCGGCTTGGTGGTCTTTAGGGACTGCCCTCTGAGGTGGGGACAGATGGTCTCTTCCCGTTATGCTGGGCCACCCTTCCTGTAAAATGGAAGATGCTGCTTTAATTTCACTTCCTGGGGATGGCTCTTTTTCTCTTCTCTAACTGATACTGAGATTGCCCATAGCACGCTAAGCTGACTGGGGATTGTCTGCCCCACCACCTGTCCCCTGGCCATGCAGTTCTTTCCGGAAGGCAGAATTTTTTAGGCCTCTGCACTTTAGTTAGGTCACTCCAAGCCCTCCCCCACCCCCCACCCTTCACATTCAGCCAACTCCTATGCACTCTCTTGGTGTCTTTGGAGATGGCACCTCCTCCAGGAAGCCTTCCTTTCACTGAACTGAGACCCAACAACTGGGCTGCGTTCCCAAGGCAGCTTGGTGCCTCCATCTGTGCCAGCACCCGGCCTCCTGTGCATCACTGCTGTCTGTCCTCTTCCATCAGACCACATTTCCCTCTGGGGCAGCTGCGGGAGCTTCCTTGTTTGTCACCATACCCCCAGGACTTTGCACAGATGGGCGGCACACAGCAGTTCTTTGGGGGAATGTTGTGGAATTAATCTTATAATAATAACAATCTCTAGCATATGCAGTTTTCTAGCTTCAAAAGCCTTTTTAGGCAACTGTCATCTGATCCTCACAGAAAACTTGTCGCTAGGGTGGGCAGAGAGCAAGATCAGGTATGTTGCTTAGGTGGACTGTAACACAGGCTGACTACCCACGCTGTCTCGCCCGAGGCAGGCGTGGATGTGTTTGTGATATATTTGGTTCCAAGTGGGAGGCTCCTTGCAGCACCCATTCCAGGCTTTTTGTCTCTGGGGTGACAGGGAGGAGGCCAGGAGCTGTTGCCTTCAAGGCTCAGAGAGGTGTTGGGACCAAGCTTTGCCTGGGAGTCATGATGGGGTGGGTGTGTTCCTCTGAGGGCCCACTGTAGGAATCCATGTCCTGCCTCTGTGAAGGTTCCTTACCACGGTTATTCAGATGCTAGAGAATATTGAAAATCCAGATAAAAGATATCCAAAACAGACTGATTAAGCTAGGCTATCCATGGGAATATTTGGTGGCCATTAAAAATAATATTTCAGAGGCTGGGATGTATCCCAGTGACAGAGCATTTGCCTAGCACATACAGGGGCCTGGGTTTGATTTCTATCACCCAAACAAATAACCCATTAAATAGGAGTTCCTTTGTCCTGTGTTCAGGACAAAGAGGAAAAATATAAACTGTACAGATGATAGGAGGGAGAGTGTGGGAGGTGTTTGGGTCCCAGCCCTCCCACTTACTGGTCATGAGCACAAGCAAGCTACTATCTCGATGCTTTGATATTTTCATCTATAAAATGGGAAGAATGACAGTCCTACTCTTAAGAGTTGTTGGGAGGCTTAAATAAGTTATTATTTGCTGAGCACTTAAATTAATGTCTCGTGTATATCCATAGGATTCAGTTATTATTAATGATGATTGTCATTTCAGCTATGTCACTATGTATAAAAAAATGGAAGTAAATGTTAAAAGGGTCTGCTCTGGGCTGTGGAGCAAGTTTTCACTTACTTTTTCTCTCCAACTTCCTGGATTCTCTAAACATTTTATTTTATTTTTTGTGTGCAGAAGAGGATCTAACACAGAGCTTTATATATGCTGCACAAGCACTGTACCGCTGAGCTGTGTCCCTAGCCTTCTCTGAATATTTTACGATAGGGATGTATTACATTTATTATGATGAAAAGTAAGGCTTTATTTCTCCCCAAACAGTAATAGTGGCGAGACAGACTCAGGAGCACTTTCCTTTTGGAAGGAAGAGGGTGGCCACAGGGAGTTACGGCCATAATTAAACCCCGGATGCCCTGGGAACACACCCATGTCAATATTTTTCTTTACTGGAATGGCAGCACCCAGGTAATCTTTCTTCAAACAGATCGGACTGTGCCTTCTGTCTCTCGTCTGTTTACTTAATAATTGTGCATGATGCCTATTGAAACAAATCACCAAGTTGGTTCAATACCCACAACCATAAACTGTCACCACAATGACAATTCCCCAGGCAGGGAGTATAGGAAATGAAATGGAATCATTCTGACCACCTTTGTCATTGTCATGCTAGTCTCTATCCAGGGAAACAAGAACATTTATAGGGAAGGAAAGGCCAGCTGCTGTGTAAGCTGATACAGGCACTGTCAGTCAGCTGGCCAAGCTGCCAGTAGGACAGAGAAAGCCAGCCAGCAGGCCAGCCACTCAGCAAAGCTCAGGGCTAAGCAAGTAGTAGGTGTTCAGTAATTTCTTCCACTAGAGGTATGTCAGTGCCAACCTGTGTGTGTAACTCTCTCGTGTGGTGTGTGCATGCATGTGTGCGTGTGTGTTATGGTGAGTACAGGGGGTTGGGAAAGTGTAGCACTCACTTCTAAGGAGAAACCTTTGGGGCTTTTCTCTTTCTTTCTTTCTTTCTTTCTTTCTTTCTTTCTTTCTTTCTTTCTTTCTTTCTTTCTTTCTTTCTTCTTTCTTTCTAACTGGGGATTGAACCCAGGCCCTTGCCAGGGAAATGCTTATTCTACTGAGCCATCTCCCTGGCCCTCCTTTGGGGCTTTTCTACTGAGACTTTCATGAGTTATTGGTTTTGGGAAGGTTGATCCCTGTTCTGGGGTTCTATGCTAGAACTCAGTTTAGTTTTTTTTTTTCCCCAATCTGTATTGGGGAATGGGTATAAATGACCACAGTAACCACTGTTGTTAAGATCTTATTGTCTCTCACCTCCTCATCCCAATTTACCCATCCTTCATCTAGTCACAAAGCCATCTGCCCATTCACCCATCTCCCCACCCACCCACCCATTCATCCATCCACCCATCCATCCATCCACCCACCCTCCCATTCATCCATCCATCCCCCCACCCATCCATCCATCCATCCATCCCTCCATCCATCCATCTGTCCCTCTGTCAATTCATTCACCTATTGTGAAGCAATATAGTGGTGAATAAATAACTAGACTGTAGATCCATTACTGCCTGCTTTTCAACCATTTGTGCTGGGGGAGGCTGGTAAGTGAACAGACAGTGAAGTCATAGGGCAAAGTGCACGTTGCTGTGATCATAGAGAGGGGTCTCATACCCAGATGGAGTCTCACAGGTTATAGAAGGAGAAACACATGGAGCGCTGTTAGCACCATCACTAGCACTCCCGGGATTTCTGTCACCAGTGACCGGGCTGTGGTCACATGGAGTCATTGGCAAGGCTGACCTACAAGCCCCTGCCTGGTGCCTGGCGTCCCTCTTTGCTCCCAGCACTTTGGCCTTTCCTCCCTAGTTTTCTGCTCTGCTCTCTTTTCTAGGCCTGTTCTCCATTCTTTCCCAACCCCTATAGTCCAATCCCCTATCTATCATATGGACCTGTCCCCAGAGTTCTGCCTTGTGTTAGATGACAATTTGTCAACCTTATGCAAATGGCTTGGTGGGTACAACCTATACCTGAACCTTGTATGTCACACTTGCACCTTGCTGTGCACAGAGTAAGTGCATTTACTATGCTCGATGAGAACTGACTGCATTATCTAATAATCTTGTATGCAGTTTTCATGTTAAAAGCATCACTTGTGCACTGGCTGTACCATTACTGAACACTTCATGTTTTACTGAGAGTGTCGGCTGGGTCTAGACTCCAGCTTTCTGCAAAAGGCAGTATGTTGGAGTGGAGAGGAGATGGGTAAGGTCCCAGTTAGTAGGTCTAGGTTCAAATATGGCCAAACCTGTTGGTGTCTCTAGGCCCAAGAGCAAATCACTTAACATCTCAGAACTTCAGTTTCCTTATTTGTTACTTGGAGAAAGAGCAGCGGGGAGGGTATGTGGAATTGTCAAACGTCGTGTTAGTGTGAGAACCATTACAGGAGCTTTGCATTTTGGCAGGCTTCTTTCCGCCCTCCCCTCCCAGCAGAGGCCGAGGTAGCTCGGGATGCAGGGAGGCGTTTAGAGTGGGTTGCGATCTCTAGAGCTGCAGCCCTTGCCTGGCTGTGACAGGTGTCTGGGGGCATGACATACTGCTAGAGTGGCCCCAGCTGATTGGCATCTGACTGTCTTCCCCTGGGTCTAATTACTGAGGGCCTTGCAGGAAGTCTTGTAAGACTTCGCCCACGCTGCTGTCCCTTGGGGTCTCTATCGCCATTGCTGGTGTTCTCCCTCCCTTACTTTCTCCCTTGGGGATTTGTGTCATCCACTGCCTGGATCTCAGTGTTCCTGCCCTGGACGGGTGCTTTGACTTCCTACTCGTTGGATTTGTGAATCTGCAAAAAGGTGGTCCTCCCATTGTGCGTCCCTCTAGACCTGCCCTTCGTGTACCAATACATGCGTGCATTCATTTGTCAAAGAAGGCTGAACTCTGTGGGTGCAAGTGGGTGCCATGGGGCACTGGTCCTGTGGTGTCGGGCTTGCGCTTCCCCTTCTGAAGAGTCTGTTCACAGCCGTAGTAGGCTCAGTCAGCAACAGGGCTGAGAGCTGAGAGTTGGAGCTGATACTCACGAACACAAACTGGCATTGGAGCACGGCCACTTTGAGTCCAAGAACTATGTCAAAATGTCCCAACTCTCTCAGATCGTTGGGAACAGAAGACTCAGGAAAGTGGGTGGCACCCGGGCCACATTTAAGTTTATGACTTTGTGGGCAATGTGTCAAGTGATCCTGTGGGTGTTTTATTGCCTGGGCTGGAGTTAAGAGTCGTATACAGAAGCAGGAGGAAGAAGGAGAGAATGCTGGGGGGAGGGGGGGAGAATGATCCCTGGAAAAACCAGTGCCGCCTGGAGGCCAATGGTGTGCTCTGCTAGACAGGAGAGAAGGAAGTGGGATGAAAGCTTGAAGAAGTGTTGGCTAACTGGATTAGAGGAGATCGAGCACTCTTGGCACCATCACTAGCACTACCGGGATTTTGTCACCAGTGACCGGGCTGTGGTCACATGGAGTCATTGGCAAGGCTGACCTACAAGCCCCAGCCTGGTGCAGGGTGTGGCCAGTTGGGCTTGGTGAGCTTGGGCATGGACACCTCTGGGTGGGAGAGTCAGGGAGCTTTGGCTACTCTTTGAAGGAGGTGGGCAATGAGAAGGTGCTCATAGGGCTGGGGACAGCATTGGGTGGGATGCTGTTTGAGGTTGGAGGAATAGCTTTCCTTGTTGCCATGCATGAGTTAGGGGAGCACATGTAGCCCATGCTGGTTGACCGTCTTTTTATATCTTCAGTAGCATCTTGTGAAACCCTGCCGGCTGGTGGCTCTCCCTAGCTCCTTGCAACTGCTGAGCGCCTGCTGTGCACCAGGAGCTGTTCTGTGGGGGGTGGAACCCTGAGAAAAAAAGACTATGGGACCCCACTGTCGCTGTCATCGTTCCTAACAACTAGTGTGGTCAGAAAGCAAGTAGTGCTTGTGAAGGGAAACGGCTTCCAGGACTGAGGAGGCCTGAAACTCAAAGGATGTCCCATGGGCTTCTGTCTGGCCTGTAGGGGCATCTTTTTTTTTTTTTTTTTTTTTGTCTTTTTGAGACAGGGTCTCACTATGCAGTTCAGGCTGGCCTTAAGCTCACTTTGTAGCTCAGGCTGGTCTCAAACTCACAACAATCCTCCTGGCTCAGCCTCCCCAGTGCTGGGATTACAGGCCTGCGCCACCACGCCTGGCATATAGCAGCATCTTGAGTGGCGGAGAATTAGGGCTTGGTTTCAGGGATGAGACCTGACTCAGGGGTGGGGACTCATGACCAGTCGTGCAGTCTGCTGTCTTTGTGTCGGGCACTGGGGTTGGGGTAGGCCAGCCAGGAGGGAAGGATGTGTGTGGCAAGAACAAAGACAAGTTGGAACCCACGTCCCTCTCTTGTGACCCCAAGCTCCATGCCTGGGCTGACCTGCTGGGGAGAGCTGGTGCCCTTCACTATGAGCTGCACACACCCTTGCCCAGGGCTGGGGGATGGGAAGGGGGAGAGCTGGTGGGGTGGCAGGGCTTGGGCTTCTGTGCTGTCTCTTGGCATCAGAATGGTTCGGTGCCCTGCTCCGGTGTTCAGGACACAATCAGTACACACAGCTGCACCGCTTCCCTCTCACTTTCCATATCTCATGCCGGTATCTCTGGTGTCCCATGCCACCCCAGCACCATCACAGAAGGGTATTTTTAGGACGGGGAGAGCTCAGAGATGAAGTGGGACTTGTGGTCTCACAGTGTCCCTTTAGAGCAAGTGGGTGGGGAGAGCCCCTTGGAATAAATGACACTTGCAATGAGACCTGGAGGACAGTCTGGCTCACTGTAGGGAAGCTGGGAAGGCGGGGTGGCTGGGGCATGGAGAGAGATGGAGGAATAGCCTTAGAGGGTGCAGGAGCTGTAGCGGGGAGCCCTGTGGATGGAGAGCCGGACTCGAATCTGGTTGCAGCAATTCAGAGAGGCAGTGAAGTGGGAAGCCTGAAGCTTCCACGGAAACTCATACACTTGGCTGGGTGAAGGGGGGACTGTGGGTGGGAGGAGCCTGGTATCGGGGGCCCAGAAATGGGAGGGGCTACGCCAACAGGTGAAGAACTCCATGATAGCCACCGTGGTGTGGTGGCTGGAGGGGAGAGATAGGGGATTTGGTTCCAGATCCATTTTGGGGTTAGAGCTTGGGTGGAGGGGGGTTTATGTGATGGAGCATAGAGAGGGACCCGGGACCTCAAGCACAGCTGAATGATCACCAGAGTTCCTCCCGTTGCTGCTTGTGGGAAAGTCTGTAAGAACTCACTTCCTGCGCCCCCTCCTGTCTCCTCCTCTCTGTGCACAGGGCTGGCCTGTTCCATCGCTGACAGTTCTCTGCTTGGGGGCCCTTGTCACTCTGCACCCTGGCATCCCATGTTTTTAAGATGGAGAGAGAAGGGTGAAGAAATGAAATCCATCTCCTCAAAGTCCTGCCCTAATGAGTGGCAGAGAGAGACGGTAATAAAAGCAAGAGCCAGCCTGGGGGAAAAAGAGACGATTTTTATCCTCCCAACCCTGCAACGTCCCCGCTGGCTCTGCAAAGCCTCAGAAGAGTTCTCCCCGAACAGATGAGTAATAACCCGGCAAGAACGCTGTCCTCAGAGCACTGGGAGAAGACGGAATGATTCTGTGTTTGATTAGAATTTATTTCCAACCTGCAGCCTCCCTGGTGCCAGCCTCCTACGCGCCTGCCCTGCAGATCTGGGCAGCCAGAGAGGCAAAGGGAGAAGAGGGAGGAGAAAGCACAGGCAAGCCAGAGTCAGAAGTCAGAGGGGTCTTGCCCATTCCCTGGGCTTCTGGGTGTCCTCTTGGTGACAGGGACCAGGAGAAAAGATGTGACTTTGATTTGCTGAGGGGTGGGGGGGGGAGAGAGAGAGAGAGAGAGAGAGAGAGAGAGAGCGCTTGCTGTGTGACTCCTAGACCCTCTCTGGTCTGGGTCTCATTTTTCTCCTCTAGACTCATCTGGCTTTTAAGAGCTCCTAGAAATTGTGATTTTAGGACCATTTCAGCCTTCGTCTCTGGGGACAGATGTACTTCTCACTGGTTGGCTTTGGGGAAATCAAGATTCAGATGGAGACTCTTCATTTTAGATCAGCTCAGGGGATTGGGTAAACCACATGAAATGCTCTTCTTGCCTGCCTGCCTGCCTGCCTGCCTTCTTTCTTTCCTTCCTTCCTTCCTTCCTTCCTTCCTTCCTTCCTTCCTTCCTTCCTTCCTTCCTTCCTTCCTTCCTTCCTTCCTTCCTTCCTATCACAGATTGCTTGCCTCACTCTCTGCTAGGTACAGAGAAGCGGCAGTCCCCACCCTCATGAGGTCCTTGCTGTGTTGGGGAAAGGGTACTGGAGACCCTGAGGAATCCCGGGCCTGGGCTTGGGAAGTCAGAGAAAGCCTCCTGAGGAAGATGGGGCCCAAAGGTGAAGAGGAAAAAAACCAGGAGAAGAGACAATAGAAAAGAAGAAAGAAGGGCCTCTGCAGAGTGAGAGCGGTCAGGCTGTGACAGATGGAAACACACTGGTGTGATAGAAAGAAAGGAGGCCCAGTGTGTGAGATAGAGGGATTCAGATTTCACTCCTCAGAGCCCTGCATGGCTCCTCAAGGCATCTGGCCAGAACATTTCCAGGACTGTGAGTGTCTCTGTGAAAAAAGGCTCAAGTCTTTTAATGTCCTACCCTACCCTACTGGAGCTCCCTTCTCTTACCCCAGAAGTGGACACAGACATGGTTGGAATGTCTGAGGAGAACTTGACGTCTCTAGCACCAATCCTGGGCTTCAGTGGGTACCAGCTTTGGAGAGACGGAGTCAGGCTGTAGGTCGCTCTGTGCTGGATCATGTCCACAAGAGTAGCCGGCTGGATGGCCATCTCTCCAGCCCCGGAAGGAAGGGTCACTGGGATGGGTAGACTTTCATCCTGCAGGGGACAGGCACATGCACGGGAGTGGGAACAGATAAGTCTGGCCTCCCAGTGTCAGCTCTGCATGTCCAAGCTGTGCCGCCTTGGGCATGGCAAGTAAGCTCTCTTAGTCCCAGCTTCCTTATCTGTAAAACAGAATTAGTAGTGTGTGCTTCCCAAGGTGGTTTTGAGAATCGGGCAAGAAGATGGTGGTGGCGATGGCAGTGATTATTATGATGGTGGTAACGAGGACTGTAACGATGGTGGTCCTGGCAGTGTGTGGTGGTGGTGGTGGTGGTGAGGGCGGTGACAGTAACGAGAGCGGTCCTGCTGCTGCTGTTGGTAGTGGCGCTGGCGACAGTGAAGACATTAGCGGCTCACGGTTACTGAGCCATAAGTCACGACTGGACCATGCTCTGAGAGTCTCCTTAAGGGACCCCACACTCATCCCACAGTTGCCAGGTGTGTTGCCCACTGAGCGATTCCTTAGAGTTGCCTTTAGCCTAAGTCAAAGTCACCTTCTCCTTTGTGCAGCCTTAGCAGGGGAGGATTTTTTTTATTTTTATTTTTTTAAATGTATTTGGTACAGGGTCTCACTATGCAGCTCAGCCTCGTAGTGATTTTCCTGTTTTCAGCCTCCCCAGCGCTGTGATTACCTGCACCACCACCCTGGGTCTTGGGGGCTGGCTTAGCATCTGGGGGCGGGGCTGGTGCAGCATGTGGTGCCCAGGATTGAACCCTGGTCCCTGAGCTTGCCTAGGCAGGCACTTAGTCCGCTGAGCTATCTCGCTGGCCCTGAAAACCTTTTTTTTTTTTTTTTTTTTTTTTAAAGAAGTCAACCAATGATGGCTTTTTTCCTGGCCCAGCCTATGAGGTTGCTGTGAGGGTACCACTCTTACACACCGTGGACTGGGAAGTAAGGAGATCAAATGTCACTTGCAGATGTGCAGGGAGACAGGGGCAGAACTTGGGTTTGAACACAGGCACCTGGTTCCTGAACCTGTGCGCTTGGCGGTCACATGGGGTCTGGCTGGTGACAGGCGGTCAGCTAATCCCTTCCTGGCCAGGAGCGCAGCCAGAGATGGCTGTGGACCCTAGCCGCTTGCTCTGAGGTCCCCGCTGCCTGATCACGCGGGCACAAGGACAGTAGCAGACTTCGCAGGCCCCGGCGTGCCAGCATCTTGGTAGAAGACACCTCCTCCCTTGGCCGCCCGCTCCCCAGCTGCCGATGTTACACTGTTGCTGCTGCCACCAGGGTGGGTATCTTCGCCTGAGTGCTGCTTCACATGTGGATGGCGCAGCTGTGAAAACGGCTGGGAGGAGGGATTCGTAATCTAATGTCGCCTGTGGGAAATTGGAGACCTTGGACAACCTGAGGTTCTAGCCTGACTCGGGTTCTGGCCGGGCT
Source organism: Ctenomys sociabilis (assembly GCA_004027165.1). Lineage (NCBI taxonomy): Eukaryota > Metazoa > Chordata > Mammalia > Rodentia > Ctenomyidae > Ctenomys > Ctenomys sociabilis. The sequence continues at coordinate 18,339 of PVKA01036530.1, forward strand.
GGGCTGTGACTGAGTCTGGTTGTGCTGAGACCTGTGCTGTAGCCGCAGCGTACAGCTTCCCCTGGCTCAGGAGGGTCCTCTGCACTCTGCTTGACCTCCATTCCAGTCCAAGGTGGTCAGTGGCCCTCGAAGGGCGCTTCCCTTCATGCTGGTGAGGCGAAGGTCACCCCTATGTGGACATCTGCAGGGCTTTTTTTTTTTTTTTTTTGCAGAACTGGGGGTTGAACTCAGGCCCTTGCGCTTGCCAGGGAAGTGCTTATTCCACTGAGCCATCTCCCTGGCCTGCAATCTCTTCGTTTTAAATCTACAATTAAAGCACTGCATGTGTGGTACTGAATGTCAGATTTGAGGGGCAATTCAGAAATCATTTGGTCTGCAGAGCACAGTGGTGCCCATGTGTAGTTCCAGCTGCTTGTGAGGCTGACGCAAGAGGATTTCAAGGGCTAACCTGGGCATCTTAGACACAGTATCAAAATAAAATTATAAAGAAAAGGGCTGAAAAAAGCTCTGTGCTCTCAGGTTCAATCCTCAATACTTCCAACCATCCATCCAACTAACCAACCAACCAACCAACCAACCACCAACCAGCCAGCCAGCCAGCCAGCTAGCCAACCAACTAACCAACCAACCAGCCAAGCAACCAATCAACCCACCCACCCACTCAGGAAAACAGTGGAGGAGGAGGAGGAAGAGCCAGGGAAGGACAGGGAGGAGGAAGAACTCCTCCATCTTCACTGTTTGCTGCATAAGACATTGGAGCTGTACAATCCCCAATGCTGGCAGAGCTGGGGCCAGAGCTGCATCTGGGCTGTATTTAGTTACTCTTGGTTGGGTGCTTTTCAGATTTCATGCCCTAAATTATTTCCCATTGAAGACTAAAACCTAAAACTGGAACCACTAATGAGGAGGTCAACGCTGCACACGTTTGGGGACATGTGTTCCTCCCCTTCTGATTGCGTGCTGGGGCGAGGTGGGGTAGAGCAGAGCCGAGTCACCCCGCCCACCGGCAGCGCGCGTGTGCACGGAGGTGAGGTGGTGTGTTTATCTCCCCATCACGGTAGCCCAGGCAGCCCAGGAGGGAGGTGAGGCTGAGCAGCAGGGACAAAGATGTGTGTGTTCTGACAAATTGGGGGAATTAACGTTGAGGTTGTTCCAAGGAGAAAATGATGTTTTTGAATCAGGAGTTATTATACATCTGAGCTCACTGCCTTTTAAAGAACACCTTGTTTACTTAACGGTTCTATTTATGGATTTACTGACACCTGAATCTCTTTCAAAAAGAATCTGAAATGGATAATTTTTCAATTAGATTGTGAGCTCCCTGAGGGCAGGAAATACCTTCAATTATCGCTTCTCTTTTCTCAAAGGCCTTGCCCCCACCCTTAGTTTCTGTGTCTTTGTTCTCCACCGACCTACAATCTCAGTAAGGGGAGGAGCTATACATTATATGGACTACGTCTTAAACTTACTTATCTTCATTGTAAGATACTGGACTACAGTATCTAACCTTTCCACTTGTTTATCCATTCAATAGCAGTCATCCAATTATCTGCCCATCAATAAACCAAACACCCATCCAACCTAACATCTATCCATGTACCCATGTACCCAGCCACCTATCCATCTATCCATCATTCATTTATGCGACCACCAACATCCATCCTCTCTTCATTCACCCGTGTATCCATGCAGCCATACATCCATTCCTTCAGAGCTCCAGAAATGTGCCCAACGCCATCCGAGCAGGGTATGTGCTTGTGGTTATCCCTTAACTGCCACCCCCTTCATTCTTTTTTTTTTTTTTTGTCTTTTTGAGGCAGGGTCTCACTATGCAGCTCAGGCTGGCCTTAAGCTCACTTTGTAGCTCAGGCTGGTCTCGAACTCACAACGATCCTCCTGCCTCAGCCTCCCGAGTGCTGGGATTACAGGCCTGCGCCACCACGCCCGGCTCCCCTTCATTCTAATCACTGTGCCACATGGCACACACACACAGTAGCTCATGGAGCAAGTGAGGCCCAAATCTGTCAGGCTTCATGATTATTATTCCCATATTGGAGTCTAGGAAAGAAAGATTCAGAGAATTTTAGCAACTTGCCCAGAGTCATCATGTTTTGGTCAGTGAGACCTTCAGAGCTGGGTGTCTGACCCCAAGTTTGTGGTTTTCCTTCTCACTATGGTGGAAGATTCTGGAGACGGTGATTTACTCCACCCTGCGTGTACTCCTCCCAGCAACACCCACCTCCCCACACCCAAACCCTCATCTCCTCAAGCTGTCGCTAAGGCTCTTTGGCCCCCTGTCCCTTCCTCATAAAGGCTATGATCCCTGACTTGAACTCCTGGAGAGAGAGGGAGTGGGAATGGCTTGTGGGGGACCTAGAGCCCGAGCTGGCAGAGAGGCAGGAGGCAAGGCAGAGCCTGCACCAGCAGCAGCCTCTCTTCTCTCTTCTTGTTCTCTAGCGAGCGTGGCTGATAGAAGTGTCCTTCTTGGCTGGTGACGGGCTTTAAACACTTGAATCCTGAGTGCTTTGCATTTGAGCCACGAGGATGGCACCTGGACACCAAGAGTGGAGGGGACATCCTGGGGGCCCTGTCCTAATCCCTGGAGTCCGTGCCACCTCTGGTTTCTTTGGTATATTTTCAGTGCAGCGATGGATGAGTAACACACTGACTCTTTTTCCCTCATGGTTTTAATTGAGTTTCTGCCACACACAGTCAGAGAACCCTGATGCCCACAGCTCAGGCATCTTCTTGGGCTCAGTCCACCCCTTCACCTCCTTAGCCAATCAAAACCATACTTCTTAAACTCTTCCTTTCGATAAGATCTCAGCTCTGCCCACTGCACTCCAGGCCCACAGCCTCCTGGATCAGGCTGCTTTCTTCAGGCCCGGCCTAGACTTCTCCAGTCTCTCTTGAGTAGTCATAGTAACACGCATATGCAACTCAGTTGTATCTTGGCTACAACACCCTTCGCCAGCTTCCTGTTACTCTCAAGACAGAGTCTAGTTTTAAAAAAGAAAACTTTTAATTGCAAAATCATTTTAGATTTACAGAAGAGGTGTGAAGATATTTCAGAGTTCTTTCATATTCTTTACCCAGCTTCTCCTGATGTTAACTTCTTATGTAACTGTGGTGTTGTTGTTAAGAAATCAATACTGATTTGGTGCTATTAAGTGATTGCAGACTTTAGTCGGATTTCACCACTTTTTCCAGTATTGTCCTGTTTCTGTTGCAGGTTTTGATCTATGATAGCAGGGTGGATTTAGACCCGCAGGTCTTCTGAAGGACCAGGCCTTTGTGGAGCCCCTGCTGCCTTTTCTCCACCTAACACATATTCAACCTTTGAGACTCTGTTCAGGGAATTCTCTCTCTCTCTCT
>PVKA01036531.1:0-21718 GCA_004027165.1 Ctenomys sociabilis
GCTGAATCCTGGCTCAGACAGGAGGAGGTGCAGCTCGTATGCTGAGGCTTCTTGACAGAGCAGAAGAATACCTTTATGGTCCCAGTTACCGGAAGGCATTGATCCTCCAAAGATTGCCTTTTATCTGCATAAACAATGAGCTTTATATAACTTGGTTCCCCTATGGAGACTCTATAATGATCTCCAAAAGTGTTCTTGGTTTCTGAATGCTTTCAGTGCTGCTGAAAGGCAAAAAGGTCTTGATGAGAAGTCAAAGAGGATACCAACATCAAAGCGAATCCCTCCTGTCCAGTGATGATGCGGCCAGTGGGACTCTAATGCATTTCTTAGTTTCTGTTAAAAAAAAAAAAAGAAAAACGCCTCAGCTACCTGATCACTGGACCAAAAGTGGTATGAACTAGGTAATATTTATGCATTTTTGAAGTCAGGCCTTAAGAAACAATTTTAAGGAATTTTGCTTATATATCCCTAATCCTTTAAATGAGGAAATATCTAATATGGCTATAATTAAAACTTCATTTGCAAGGGTCTAAGTTCAATCCCTGGTTCAGAAAAAAATAAAAAAGAAAAAAGAAAAGAAAACTTAATTTTAGGAAAACTGAGGTATTGCTTGAGTCCTTTAAAAATCAATGCCACTGATTGTATTGGGATGATAGTAGTTTTATTTTATTTTATTTTGGTGGAACCAGGGATTGAACTCAGGCCCTTGCACTTGCCAGGCAAGCTCTTATTCCACTGAGTCGTCTTCCCAGCCCTGATAGCAATTTTATTACATGTGAGATGGACCATTGCTTTTTACCTGTAGCCCTCACAATTTGAACAATTCTTGTGTTATATATTCTAGAGATTCAAAAATCCTTCACTGGTCAAGAAGTTAGTACTTATGTATTACCTGTATTCATCTTTGCTGTGGTTTAGGCTAAGAATGACTTCCTAAAATCTCACACATTCAGAGGCAGGGCTTTACAAAGGTGACTGGATCACGGGGAGCAATAGCTGACTTGCTCCTAGAAAATGAGGCCTAGTTAGGCATGGGTCTCTGAAGCCTGACCTGGAAGGCCACAGGTCCTCCTCAGCTCCCGCCTCTCTCTCTCTCTCTGAGTCCTTCCACCGTGGTGAAAGCAGCTCCCTTCCACCGCAGGCTGGTCCACTGTGTTACTATTGCATTGGAGCTTGCCAACCATGAACTGAACTTCTTAAACTTGAGCCAAGATAAACCCTCCCTCCTGTAAGTGGGGATATCTGGTACTGTGTCTCAGCAGGAAGGAAAGTCACTAAGACAATATTATTACAGACATTTCAAGATTCATTTGTCAGCCACAAAGCTGGTCATATTTCAACAGCCGTTATACTTGCACTTAGCAATGGAAAGGTGAGGATTCTATGAAGTGAATACTTGATTGGGGCATTGGCATTTCTGACAGAACTGGCAGGTTTGTTTCTTTTTTTTTCAAATTGAACAAGGCGTTAGGTCTACTTTGCTTGGTGGATTGTATTTTTTATGGATTATATACCCTTCCTGCTAATTGTGCTAACCTTGGGAGAGACTACAAAAGAAGTGAGATCTGTACTCTGTACTTCTCCTTTTCTTCAGAGTATCTTTAGAAGGTCACCAATGGGAATAGCTATAGACTAGGTATAGAATAGTGAAGCCGATGGTGACAGAGGGAAGCTATGTATGCCCGGGACCACATGGTGACCTTTACTTTACTACTTGTCAATTTACTATTCTATTTTTATGGGGTTTTGCTTTTAACATTACTCTCTTAGAATTTAATCTGAATAAATTTGGAGCTCTACAGCAAAATTATCTTAAAAAGTACCCCCTTCTATCATCTTAGATTTGTCTAGCATTTTATTCTCCCCCTTTAAAAAACTACTATTCTGTGCTTGCTTTGGCAGCACATATACTAAAAAACTACTATTCATACTTATTTTGTCTATTAAAGATATTTTCTCTGAAATTGGAGGAAACAAAATAATTTCAACAGCAGACATGATTAATGTGCAAATTTGCCTGTTCCCTATTTATGTTTTATAATAAGGTTCTCTTATCATTTAGTAAAATACAGTACACATTCACAGTATGGTAAACATAAAAGGCAATATGTCAAGTTGGGCAAGGGTGAGATTTTAAAATATACTCCAGAGATAGACAGCTTGACTTCTTGATTTCAGTTTTATAGGTCTGTCTGTTTATTTGTCTCCATCACTGCTCAAATTCCAATATAAATGCTTTAGGTGTGGATTTTTTCACTAAACACATTTGCCCTGGATGGTATAAAAATGTATGTTCTTCTTCTCTAGGATATGACTATTCTGTTAGCATTTATTTTATTGTATTTTATTTTTAGGGTCAGCAGTATCCTCAGAAATATATCTGTGTTCAAAAACATTTAAACCTGAGTGAAAATGGATAACTGAAATTTCCACAGTATTTCTTTAATGCAGAATAAAATGTCCAAGCAGCAAGTTGAGCAATCAAGTATGAAAATGTTGATAACATAGTAAATCAACCCGAAACTTCCTGGATGAAGGTGGTAGTAATTCATGATGCCTCATGATTCTATGGCCTAGGAATTTGGACACAGCTTGGCAGCTCTGCATGTTGTTAGCTGGCCTGGGTCAGTGGGTTGCACTTAGCTGGTTCACCCAGCTGCACTCAGCTGGCAGGTTGAAAGGACAAGGATTTGAAGGCCTAGGCTCTTCTCACTGTTAGGCCTTGCCTTGCTATTAGCCTTTCCTTCTTTATGTGGCTAGTTTGGCCTCTTTCCCAAGATAAGATAGTTGACTTCTTACGCAGTTGGTGTCTTCCATGGGGAAAGGTGAAAGCTGGCAGTCACATATCCTTTACTCTGCCTTTTGCTGGTCAAAGCAATCACTATGCCAGCCCAGTTGCAAATTGAGACAAGTTACTCTCTACCTTCTCATGGATGCAGGGGCAAATGAGTGACAGAAGGGGAACAATTGGTGGGAATTTTGCATGATACCACTACACCAGCAGCACTGTTGGGGAACAATTGGTGGTGACTGTTTGGAGATGATCTGCTGCAGTGATTTACTCATCACTGAAATTAGAAGGGACTGTATTTGAAAACATTAACTTGTTCCAGTCATGTGGACTGCTACTGTAAAAGGAGTCCTGAGAGCCAGCACAGTGGTACATGACTATACTTGCAGCTCCTCAGGAGGCTGATGCAGGAGGTTGCAAGCTGGTTCAAGGCCAGATTGGGCAACTAGCAGTCTTGTCTGGAGATAAATGTGAATAAGACTGGGGTGAAGTTCCCTGGTAGAGCAATGGCCTGGAGTGCATGAACCACTGGCTTCAATCCTCAATCCCCAGTTGCTTCAGGCAGCTTTATGAATCCATAATGTTGATCAAATTCCTCCTCACAATGTATTCAAAATTATTCATGCTTATTAAGTAATAACCCGTCCATCTGATGGAACATTGATTTGTAGATTATAATTAAATCTTTGGGATACTGTAATGAATACATTCTTAATTTTCTAGCAAATTTGGACAAAGAAAATTTATTTATTCGAGACTTAAATAATTCTGGATTTTACATATTCTCTTTTAGCTGACCATGTACATAATTCTTACTTTTCTTTCTGCTTCTTGGTGGAATAGGATCTGTTCATTTTCTCATAGCCAAACTTGATCTTATAAATAAACGCCTTTTTCTTGGCAGAAAAAGTGAGGCTGGATTCTAATACGAAAACCTGCATCCCCCAGTACAAAGACTATTTCAAAAGCTTGGTGAATATAAAAATCTGCTGTTCCCGATGCACCCAAGTATTATACAATGAAATTCATTGTGTGACTGCTGTGTATTAACTACTCTGAAGAAACTGGTGGAATGAGAATCAGAAGATCGGTGTGACAGTCACTTTTGGCAGGTTTCTTAGCCTCAAGCATTTGTTTTAATGTCTGTACTGAGAGAACAATTTGTTTTCCCACATGTACCTCAGTGTGGATGAAGTTTAAGTGAGTAAAAATGATCAGGACTACACGTGAGCTATGATAACTAGGTGATTAAAACAAAAGTACTGTGGTACCAGAAACATGAGACAGTGTCCGATTACTTAAAAGAAAGATGATAGATAGATAGATAGATAGATAGATAGATAGATAGATAGATAGATAGATAGATAGATAGATGGTAGATGACAGACAGATGACAGACAGACAGATAGATAGACAGATAGATCTCAACTCCAAGGAGCTCACAGTCTCATTAGAATGTATGCCCAGAAGATAGCTAGTTAAGGCATAGTGATAGTTAAAAATAATCCCACTCTTTTTCAGAGAGAGTTAGAGAAATGTTTCTGGTCAGGCTAAACTGCCTTAGCAAAATTACCAACCACCTTTAAATGTCTAATTCCTGAAAAACTGGGAAATAGGCAGAGTAGCAGGCGTAAGAGTCAGGGTAGGGCTCCACCTCTGGGCAGTGCATTCTCACCATTTCTTACCTTCCTCAGCAGTGCTTTTATTATTTGTAGTCAAAGCTTCCTTTTATGACTGCTTTAATAAGAATTTTCAATGGATCAGTAGATCATCAGATAAAAATAATTCTGGAATCTTGCTGGCCATAAAGTAATTGGTATATCTAACTGATCATATGTAATAGCTTGTTTTTTTTTTTTTATTTTTCAGAGATTCAGTTAATTATATACTTGTGCTGTCGAATATAATAGCTTAGAGCTATTTGTGACTATTTAAATTTAAATGAGTTAAATTAAAAATTCAGTTACCAGTCATGTTAACTATACAGAAAATGCTTGCAAGCTGCACGTGGCTTGTGGCCCAACACCGGGCACTGCCGATGTAGGATACTTTCATCATTGCAGCAGATTCTAGACTGGACATAGTGCTGTATACCAGTAATCACTTACAGGAGCATCACTGTGAGCTGGAGGCCACTTGGGCTACGCCGTGAGTTCAAGGCCAGTCTGAACTACATAGTGAAACCTGGGCCTAAAGAGACAGGGATTAAAAAAAGAAGAAAAAACAAAAACAAAAACAAAAAACTGACGAAAATGCTAATGGATAGTTCTGTGGGCACAATTACCTAGCCTGTGTGCTCTTGCTTTTCTCTTTTGCTGTCTCAAGGAGTCTCTTTCACACGTGTCTGTCATGGATCAGCACTGTGGAAAAAGTGACTCAGACTCACTGCTGTCATTGCAGTTTTGCTGAGGAACTGATTACTACTGGAATTAATCTGTTTGTTAGACTTAAAAATTTTAATTCATATATAGTGGCTTCCCTTTTTTGGTCTTTTGTGGGGTACCAGGGATCGAATTCAGGACGTTGTGCTTGCCAGGCAGTCTCTTATGGCACTGAGCTATAATCTTGGCTCTTTTTGGTCTTTTTGAGACAGGGTCTCACTATGTAGCTCAGGCTTGCCTTCCGCTTGCTTTACAATGCCCAAAGTGATGCTTTTAAAGACTTCTGTTTGTTTTTCAATGGACTAGAATCATGTAATAGCTAAAATGCCTCATACACTGGTGACTATATTTTTCCTATTGAGTATTGGTTCTAAAAATTTCTCTTTATGACAAGCTTATTTGCTAAAAGTATAAATTAGGCTGCCATGTTCATATCAAAGTCATTTGAAGTCATGTGTACCATTTTCTCAGTTTAAACAAAATTTCTGATCCAAGATCTATTCAGCTCTTGATATATGCCAATTAAAATACTGACTTTAAATAAACAGGTCATAAAAATGCGACATTAAAATGATTAGGAGTCTAGCCTTATCCCAAAGTAAGTGAGAATTGCACAATACTCTACCGAAGAAGTCCAGTTTTGCTTGGACAGACATGCCCTAAATATTTCAAGCTTTTTATATTCTAGTGCTTCATGTTGAGAGACTGGTAATTAAAATTCACTTCATGATGAGTGGTTCCTGAAAGACCTTATTTATTTATTTATATATTTAGAGTTTTGAGACACAGTCTTACAATGCAGTTCATAGTGATAAATGGCTTTGAACTCACTTTGCTGCCCAGGCTGGTCTTAAACTTGCAAGGATCCACCTGCCTCAGCCTCTCCAGAGTTGGGATTACAGGCATGTGTCTCCATGCCCAGCAGTTCCTTAAAGACTTTAGATAACACCTTGCAGATCTGGTATGGAAAAGAACAGTGTCCAAAGCCAAGTGATATTTCTTCAGATCAGAATCAAATCGCGTTTTTTAAGAAATGAGATTTAACGAAAATGTCTTCCAGAGAGGAAACCTCTTTTGCAGTTGAACATTGGCATGATTTATGCAAACTGGGAAATAAAATTATACCTTAAGGGCTGGGGAGAGAGCTGAGCTAAGCGCCCTTCTGATGAGGGCAAGGACCCAGGTTCAACCCCTGGCACTGTATGCCGTGCCGGCCCCTCCCCAGGCCCTTGCCAAGCCAGCCACTGAGTCCGGGAGTTGTGACACACGCCTATAATCCCAGGACTGAGGAGGCTGAAACAGGAGGATCACTATGAAGCTGAGCTGCTTAGCAAGACCCTGTACCAAATACATAAATTAAAAACAAACTATAACTTAATGCTCCTTAATGTTTGTTACTTCCACAAAGTTTCAATAATTTTAATTGTGAAACTCAAAATCAAGTTTTGTTGTCAAAAACTTGAACTGTATATATAGACTTATTTCAACTATATTTTCCAGTCTTATGAAAACTGGTGAGGAGCAGCTGCTTACCCAGGAGATATCTAGTCAGCTAAAAGCCAGGAACCAGAGAAGAGAAGAACAGCTCATAGTGTCTTTGTGGATCCTACATAATGAGAATTGCTGGAGCTCTAGCAGCCCAAGCCTCCAACAGTTCTCATTATGTAGGAGTGATTTCCCAGGTTTAGTTCTTCTTTGTTTCTGTGGTTGGACAGGCTACTTCATTTATCTGTGCAGAATGCCAAACCATTTAGTGAAGGGCTTGTTACTAATATTTCCTAATCACTGTGTCGTGACACACCAGTGTACACAGAGATTTCCTACAGTGCGGGGCAAGCTTCTCCAGGGCCCTGACTCCTCTGGCGCAGTACCCCAGGCTGCCGCACAGCCTGTATTCTCTGTGCCTTCCCTTCAACATGTCACATTTCTCATTTCTGGACTTCATGAGGGCCACTGCTTGAACAGAGTGAATCTGTGTTTTCTAATCTGAGCTCCTGCTCACTAAGTGTCATGACGTAGCACAACTCACAATCTGTCCTTAAAATGCTGTTCCTTGCTTCTTTGAGAAAACCATTACCAATGATATGTTATGGTATAATTTCTTTTCCTACAGTCTTTTTTTTTTTTTTTTTTTTTTGTACTTTAGGGAAGGTTCTACAGGGTGTTCGGGGTCTCACTATTAGATCAGACTCATAGTGATCCGCCTGTTTACAGCCTCCCAAGAGCTGGGATTACAGGCCTGTGCCACCATGCCCAGTCTCAATTGCCATCTCAATGCACCCTGGGTGTGGAGCCAGCACAACAAACCCGGGGATCGAACCCCTGACCCCTACATTTGCTTGCAGGAGCTCTAATCCACTGAGCTATTTGTCCAGCCCCCTAGAGTCTACAAGACATTTTTTTGGACACCAGATGAAAGAGAAGAGTGAAGAATAGAAAAGGCCTGGTGTGGGTGACAAATTTTGTAAATGTTACTGCTTCTAGGCACCCAGAAGATGTGTTTGTACACCTCGACCATTCTTACAGATACTTTTAGACTCTTTTGCAGAGCTTACTGCAGTCACCATTAGTGCTTGCTCTCTCTCCCTGTTCTCTCACTGCATGTAAATAAGATCTTTGCTAGATCCCCAACCAGGGTACCAATAAAGCATTGAGGATGGACTTTAACTCACTGATGAATCCATAAGAGAAGATACTACATAATAGGAAGCCTAGCCTTTTCCAGAGGGTAAGAGGAAAGGTTTTCTAGCAGAAGTGGTTGAAACTGAGGCTTGAAAGGTAAATGGGGGTGAACTAGGCAAAGAGGCTAAAGGGAGAGCCTTCCTTGCTGAGGAACAGCATGTTTGAAGCACATGGCTGGATTGGTTGCCTTGCAAGTGTGAGGAGCTCAAAGACCAAAACAGTGGGACCTCAAATGGCAAGGAGGAAGATGGTGCAAGATACTGTTTCTAGAAAAATAAGCAAAAGTCAGATCTTACAGGGATTTGTGGGCCATTTGGTTCTTTAGTTTATTTATTTATTTAGTCAGTCAGTCAGTCAGTTTAAGATCAAGAAGCAGCCACTGAAAGGTATGAAGTAGAAAGGCTGCTTCATCTATGTTTGTCCTCACACCCTCTAGGTGGATTCCTGGCTTACAGCTTTTATGACTTTTCTGTGCACTCCCGTTCTCATTTTCACTGTAACTATTGTGGGAAAGGAGGAAGTAGAAAGTCTTTAGAATCTTTCTACTTGAAGATAATGAGATCCTTTTAAAACCTGAATTTTCTTCTTTCTTCAAAGTTGACCACTTAGGTTATTACAAAAATATGATTTCTAACAATCGTCTTCCTCAAATTTAGTATGAGACTATTGTGTAAATAAACAAGGCCGTTCTTAAGTTCTGAGATCATTCCCCCAGCCACATGAAATCCTGCCCCAAGAACACTTAGGTAACAGTGGAAAAATCCAAGTGTCTTTCTCTTCCTGGAGCTCTAAGTCCATGCTGGCCACACACAATCTCATAGAGAAACCTGAGGGAGGGAATTACAGTGAAATGGCTGGTAATAGGTGCCGAATCATTGTTATTTTTTTTTTTAGCTCAAACTCACACAGATTAGGAAAATTGTAAAACTTGCAATGCTGTGGAAACATGTAAGGAAACAATTATTGTTGTCATTGCAAATGTAAAAATCCTCTTAAGAACATTACCTGAAGATGTCAATGCTTTCTGCACAGAACTTTGAGACTAACATTTTTTTTAAACACCGGTACAAGACAAGGAATGTACATAGATAAAAAGGCACAGGTGCAGAAAGATTGCTTTTATTCTTTGAATACACCGAACGAGTAGAAATGAATGTAGTTGTTTCAGTTAGCCAAATTTCATTGAACAAAATCACTGAAGAGAGTAGTTTTTAGTCAGTAATTGATTATCGTTCTTATACTAGATAAAAAATAGAAAATTAGAGATACAGTGTCTACCTATACAAAACTGGTTTAAATGTAAGCTTTGTGTTTGTAAGCATTTGAAGATCTTGGACATGGTATTTAACCTTGACCTAGTTTCCTCTGATATAAGGAGCGTCATACAAATGTGTTTCCTGGTTATTATTTTTTTCTATTATCTCTCACTGACTAACAAAGCTTCTCAAACTTACAACAGCAAGCGTTGCACCCTTCCAGCCATGGGCTGGGATTGGTGGGGTAGTGCTCTTGTTCCGTACGACTTTGGCCAAGTCACTCACATAGCTTCATGCAGTTGGGAGTTCAGCTGGGGACAGGATGCCAAAGACAGCTCTGTCACGAAGTGCCTGTCTTCTCTTCGACATGGCTTCTCCTTTCACATACTATTTTCTCACTTGATGGATTTCACTGGACAGCAAACTTCTTCACCTGCCTTTGGCTAAGAGTCTGCAGGCTCAGATCTGAAAGTCACTCAGCTGTGACAGGACTGCATTCCTCTGGTCTAGTCACAGGGCCATCCTGTCTTCCAGGTGGAGTTGCAGCAGGCTGCAGACTTGATGTAGGAGGGAAGTCACATTTGGAAAGTGTATGCAGAATAGGGGGACTGTGGCAAGCACCTGTGAAACCTTCGGCCATAATTATTAGTCAAAAAAATGAAAAGATTAAAAATTTCATTTCAAATGAAGAAGCAATTAAAATCATTCAACCTCCAGTACTTCCAAGAGATTAAATTTTTTCAATTAATTTTAATACCAATGTGCTGCAAATAGTAACTGTCACATATATTTGAAGTAGTTATTCTAGTTAAAAGAGCTATTCTAGTTATTTCCCTAAAAATGTAATTCTTAATTTAACCTAATTGACCAGTAAAAAAGAAGTGTACTACAATCATGCTTTTTGTTGTTTCAGATGTAAATTTTACTCTACATGCATATTGACACAAAGGAAATTTTGAACTCCCTCTAGTGGCAAAAGATTTTTCAAACTTGTTTTGCCAAGAGAAATTGCTTAAATTAGTAAGATGGCCGACTTATGTACAACAGAACACAGTTTCAAAAATGACTGGTTCTTACCACAGTCCCTGCCTTACCCTGTTTGACAGATGGTTCTTTCATATCAGGAGATGTGGTCACCTTCTAAAACATCGATCATATGACTTACAAAAGAAATTTGTTAACTTTTAAGACTATTCCATTTAGCCAACAACTTAAATAAAAATTATTTTGTGCTTTTTGTTTGTTGTGTGCATGCATGTGTGTGCAAGTGTGTGTGTGTGTGTGTGTGTGTGTGTGTGTGTGTGTGTGTTTGAGACACCATTTCACTACTGTAGTCCAGGCTAACTTCAAACTCATGATCCTTTTTGTGGGAGTGGGGGTGGGAGGGATAAAGGTCTTTATCAAACAAAGTTATATCAGTTACCAAAGAACAGAAAGTAATGATGACCCCAAAGGTCTGGAGCAGTGTCCAGCCCTGCCATAGTCCTTCTAATTTAGCCTCCAGCATGCCAACATTGCAGATGTGCGCCACAATTCTAGTTAAATTATTATATTTTGACAATTAAAATATACTGCTCTCTGATTAGAATGTAAGCTGAATTTTCAATTTTTTTTACCTAGAGAATTTTTTTAAATACATGACTGTATTCAATTACAAAATGTCTTTGGATAGAGAGCAATAGGTAGTAAATCAAATGTGAAACTTGGAAGCACCGTTAGCCAAAACTTAAATTAATTAAATAAAATCAAAGGAGGTGATAAAGTCTTATGCTTTCTACTCAAAGTTCAAATTTGGGTTTTAGAGGCTGGAGAGATAGCTTGGTGGTCTGAGCACTTGCCTGGCAAGCACAAGGACCCACGTTCAATCCCTGGTACTCACACCACGCTGAACCTGGAACCCTGGGCGCACTATGCAGGCCACCAAAACCGGGCACGGTGTTGCACAGCTGTAATCCCAGCTCTGGGGAGGCTGAGACAGGAGGATCACTATGAGACTGAGCTGTATAGTGAGACCCTGTACCAAATAAATAAATACATATATAAATAAAGATTTAAAAAAACATTTGATACTTTTAGCTTTTGGGGAACAGCATTTATCACGACTGTCACCACTCTCATTCTACACAAAAGAAAGCATAACACTAACGGGCAAAGGAGATCTGGCTGCTAAAGGCTTTGTAAACTGACTTCTCTCCCCAGCATACTGCCTAAGACAGTTAAGAATGTTCATTAACTTATTCTGATTCTATCCATTTATAGACAGATTTATTCCAGTTGTTTAAAAGACTTTCTATAATGTTATTAGAAAAGACATTCTTAACAAAATTCTGCTTTCCCAAGTATTCATGGAAGCTGATCCAGTTTCCTTATCCTGTATCATGTGACAGACTGACACCTATATTCCCATTTTCCAGTCCACAAAAGTGGGAATATGGCCAGGGATGGGGAAAGCCCACAGGTTTTTTTTTTTTTTAAATTTTTATTTTTTTCCTATTATATCCAGAATGTTGAACCTGAAATTATCAAAATAATTCCCAGAGATTTTGTTTTGCTTGGGTATGATGGACTAGTGAAATTTTACTAAAATAATTAAGAAACCCAATTAAAAGTTAGATTTTTTTCCCAATACCTCTTTTAGTTGAACATTTATAACTGAGTACGTGTCTCTTGTGGTCTCAATTACGTCCGGTGTTCTTAGCTGGCAGTATTTCCTCTGTTGAGACAGCCCCCCATCATTTGCTTGGTTGAATTTCTGTGGATGTGAAGAGAGAGAACACAGTTGTCATAGAGTGAAAAAGTTGAGTGTAACTATGATTTTGATTTCTGAAATAAAAATGAGACTCTGTATTTGTTATAAACAAAGGAGATTAAAATACATGGTTTGCAAAAGTGTGTGAAAAGTCTCACAGAAATCTCAAAGCCACCGTGCGTCTCTCCTCTTGAATATTTATAAAAGGCTAATTTAACAGAGAACAGAAATTTTCTTCCATCTTTAGTTGCACAGATATAAAATAATGAAAGGGAATTTGCATTTTGTGAAATGGTGTTTTTGTCCAGTTCTCATAGAAACATTTTTGGAACAGCGGTCTGTTCTAACAGCTGTATTCAATCTTGACTTAAAGTTACTTCCTGAAGAGAATAAAATTCAAGTTAACATTCAGACTTCTCTGGAACATGATCCTGTAGGGAGAGTGTATTATATGGTCATGAAATTGGACATAGGTACCTTGCTGAGGAAACCTCTTGTGAATAGAACCCAACAGAAACTGGTAGCCAGTGTCAGTGTTTTTAACTGGAGACTTCATATTCTAAAGGATTATTTACTAATGCATGTAGCTGTCTTATTTTTAAAGAGCCTCATTCTTTGATATTTTAAAACTTCATTCCTTGTGAAATTATATGTATGTAGAGTTTATATCTGTGTCTTTGTACACATGATCATGTGGATGGATGCATACACATGTTTAAACATTTAGGCTTTTTAGACTTTTAAAATAGTTGTGTCATTTTTGATCCTCAGGCAAATTTTTTTGATTCTGTTTTATTCATTTATTCACTGAGTCCAACTTAAAAACACTTTTTTCCCTGGCATCATTAGATTAGTTGTATAGATATAGTTTTAAGTATTTAATATGGGTTTTAAAATATCTTTTTGACAGGAATTATTGACTTTTACTCCCCTAAGGATTTTACTTTTTATATAAGGAGGAAAATGTTGCATTAATGTAACTTGGGTGCTGCTAAGCCTTAATTGCCTGTGGTGGAAAAGTTTTGACTGAATCATCTATTCTCTTCATGGATTATTTCTTTGTTCTCTAAACAAGGAATCCATAATTTTCAGCTGGAGATTATCTGATGGAAACAGAGATGAACTTTAACACATGAAGGCAGAATTAACCAACGTAAACAAGAATTCCAACCTTCTCAGTTTGTAGGAGGCAGAGCCATTTCCGGCCTTACTTTGGCAGCAAAGAAGCTACTTTCTCATTCCTTGACCAAACCACTAAGTTGCCTTGAAGACCTTTGTTTATGATGTCTTTCTGCATTCTTTTCCTCTTGACAAGCTCCCTTCCCTCCAGCAGTGAGATACTAATTAAAGAGAGGCCACTGTGACCCTAGGTTGTTTAGAAGTCATCTGGAATGAGGCAGCCCCACAAATCTGGACAGGAAGTGCTTCTCCCTCAAATATAGCAGTCCTTAAAGCCCCATTATCAAAACTCCCTTAGCTTCTCATAGCAAGAAAAGTATCTTCTTTGGCTTAAAACATACATTTCTAACCAAAATCAAACCCTAACATTGAATGAACCAGCACATCATTTATTTATCTTTTATAGGAATTTGTCACAATTAACATTAACTCATAATACCAAATGATAGTTTATTGTAGAAACACTGAAATGTATCATAAAGTATGTATCTTAAAGTTGGTGAGCGATAGTTAAATTGTGTGCTTGGGGGTGCAAGGAGGATCCATCTTGCCATTTTTTCTAAGAATTTGAAGCAGCTCAGGTTGCATATGAGAAGATTTTTTTCAAAGTGCTTTAATTGGGATGCTAAAATGATTATGGTGCTTGTCAATCATGTAGGCAAATGCACTTCAATGTTTAAAATAATATTTGAAAAGAAATCATCTAAAAACTGCTGCCTAGGGGTGCTGCCTGAGATTAAATTATTTCTCTCTTAGAAGGACTTGCTAGTGATAAATGCTGACCTACACAAGTTTCTCATGCAATTTTGTATTTTTCTAGCAATACGCTTTTGTTTGCAGGTAGTAGAGACTCACCACTGTTTGTGTTAAATAACAAGCTGGGATTGTTCTAAGAATATGGAAGGGAATTTTGGAGTTGTAGTGGCACGTGCCTGTAATCCCAGCATTCTGAGAGTCAGAGCGAGGAGAATCAAAAGTTTGAGGCCAGACTGGGCAATTTAGAGACTTAGTGAGACTGCCTCAAAGCAAAGAAATAAAATATTTAAAAAAAAGAAAAAACTGTAGCCGGTGTAGCAAAGGCTCCTGGGTTCAGAGTCCAGTAATTCAAATATATAAAAACAGATATTTGAGTAAGAATCTCAGTTATAAAACCGGACCTCTAAGTCCTGTGATTCACCATTACAACTGATAATCCCTGTCTCCTGCTTCTCCTTCCACCCAATACCATTTTATTCTTCCCTGCTCACGTCCCCCAAACATCCTTCTCTTTGTGCTCAGGACCCACCTATTAGAGGACTGCAGGCTCCCTGTCAGCACTGGTTGCATACATGATGAAGAACATAGTTAGGGTTTTTTTAAGTAAGCATTTTAATAATTTTAAAAGAGCTAATATGGCGTAGAGTAACTGAAAGGTAACTGGAGAAAAAAAAAAGATGTTTTGAAAATTTTAAGAGAAATCGTACCATTTGGGTTTAAAAGAAAAAGCAGAACAGTGTGAAAGAAAAGTACTGAGAAATTATTTGCTTAGAGAGGCACTGGAGAAGCATATGCATGTAAACTGGAGAGTATAGGCAGTCTCATTAAAAAAATAATGCAGCTTTTAAATCTTCCCACTTCATGCAGCTTCATTTAAATAGCTGTTCTGCGAGGAATGGCACAATTTAAGATGTCAAAAAGAGGGCCAGCTAGATAGCTCAGCAGATTAAAGCGCCTGCAGTGCAATCCCACCCCTGGGGTGTACTGAGACAGCTATTGAAACTGTGTGGTGCCTGTATCCCAGAGTTTGGGAGGCATCATTATGAGTCTGATCTGTGTATTGAGACCCCGTAGATTGAGACCCCATAGACCCTGTATTAAATACATTAAAAAAAAAAAAGATGTCAAAAACTGAAGCAGTTGGGTGAGCTAGATAGCTCAGTGGATTAAGCACCTGTTTAGGCAAGTGCAGGGTCCAGGTTTGATCCCCGCCCCACCCCGCTCCCAGGTGTGCTGAGCTGACCACCAAGACCAGGGGTGGTGGTGCACGCCTGTAATCCCAGAGCTGGTGAGGCTGACAAAGGAGGATCACTATGAGTCTGAGTTGTGTAGTAAGATCCTGTAGGAAACACACTGAAAAGAAAAAGTGAAACATCTATTGGTTGGCTGTATTCCACTCGAAACAAAATTAAGTCCTCTAATAACACCTTGAGGGCTACTTTTGTTTAATTTTCAGATTTTAATAATTTATGACTAGAACATAAATTCCTCATTATTTTAAGGCAAGCATCTTTTTTTTTGTATATTTTTAGGGAAGGGTCTGCAGAGTGTTCAGGGTCTCACCAGTAGATCGGACTCCAAATGATCCGCCTGTTTACAGCCTCCCAAGAGCTGGGATTACAGATGCACTCCACCATGCCTAGTCTCAATTGCCATCTCAGGGTGCCCTGGGGGGGCGGGACCAGCTCAGCCAGCCCGAGGGTCAAATCCCTGGGCCCTGGGCTTCCTCTCAGGCACTTTAATCCACTGAGCTATTTGGCCAGCCCAAGACAAGCAGCTTTTTTATGTTTGTTTTTTAAAATTTCCTACCTTTCTGTCTCTTCCCTTTTCTTAGATCCAGATATGTACTTAAATACCAGGAAAGAATTCTCAATTCTAAATTCCTTCGCTTTCTTTCATTTATGTTTTCAGTCTGAAATAGAAGTGCTGAAGTTCATTTTGTATTTGTCAGGTTTCTCACTCCTTGTATACTCAGGTCAGAGTGGAAATGGTTTACTTGGCTCACAGTTTCAGAGGGTCCAGTCTGTAGCAGATGAATCCACCGAGGAGTGCAGCACCTCGTGATTTGATCCCCTCTCCAGGGGTACTCTAAATCTAGCAGGGCTGCTGAGGAACATTAACTGGCACCGGTCTGTGAAATCTTTTCTAGTTCCTGCCGCATGCTTAGCTATTTACAAATGAATAGACAGTACACATAATTATACACAAAATGTGTCATTTTGTTTTCATCTAAAAGTTTTCAACTAAAAGTTGAAAAAGACCCTGAAAAGCAATTTAAAATTCAGTTGCTCCCCCTCTTAGAGCAACAATATCCAAAAATTGCCTGTTAATGGGGCTTTTATTTCCCCCGTACTTTGGAAGCAATCAGCATTCCCAAATGCATTTAAGAGTATTTTCACTCATTAGAGAACAAGTGCTTCTGAGACTGAAGGCTTTCTGTCTGAAAACAAAATAGACAGTAAGAGTGCTATATGAGGAGGGTGAGGAAATTTTTTTTCTTCATTGATGAGATGGTCCTTTTTTTTCTCTTGGACGCCTATGTCAGTAATACATTTAGCGTAACTTGTGTTTTCCAGATTTGCAGTGGTAGCCAAAGCCTTGAGGTGGACCCATTCCCTTACTAGTGGGCAGATAGTGAAATGCACCTGCCAGTGACCTAGGCAGATGGGTACAAACAGAATACAGCTGGCCATACGAGGTAGCATGTACTACAAGGGATGACTGAAAAACTTGGTGAATGTTTAAATTTTTAAAAAAACTTATAGTAAAAGAAAGATTACCAAGAACAATGGGATAAGTATGTGTGAAGCAAAGGGAAGTATTCTTTAGGGGAATTAAGGGCATTGTGTCCTTCACAGTAAGTTTCACTTAAACTGTATATAGTAAAGCTTTTAATTTAATAATTCTCTGTATGTTTTGGTTGCATATTGCTTGAACATTTATGGTAATTTCTATCAAATAAGAACAGTAAGCTCTGCCCTCATCCACCTCATCTGCTGGACCTCGCACCATGCAGCTGCTCCAAAGTCAAAATGACCATGAAAAGCAAATGTTTTGAATCAGTTCAGGGCACAGAGGCAGCCACAAGAACACATTTACAGACAGAGAAGAGGACTTCTGGGATTGCTTCAGAGAGTGGCAAGAACAGTGAAAGAAGTGTGTTAAAGGGGAAGGGGAGGATTAATGATGGTGTGTCTTTTGCTGTAATAAAGTTTTCAAAAAACTTTCATACATCCATGATTTTTAAAAATGATATCAATGGCTGGCAAGATAGCTCAACAGCATATGTGCTTGCCTGAAACTCAAGTCCTGAGTCTGATTCCCACTACCAAAAAAAAAAAAAAAAGGAAGGAGACGGAGAAGAAGAAGGAGAAATATATTGGTAGATTTCAGTGGTGCCATGAGAAAAAGGGTGATGGAACATGAATACCATCAAGAAAGTATGGTCCATGGTGGGTTTGGGTCCTAGGGAAAAAGCCATGTTTGGAAGCCTAAAGAATTCTCTTGATTATTGATATTACTGAAGCATGGATTGTGGATGAAATTCGTTATCGAAACAAATCTGAAACAGAGTAAAAAGTGAAAGACAATCAAAAGAGAAAGCTTGGAGTTCCGCAGATGTGGGAGGCTGAAGCTGATGGAGAGCCCGGCAGTGCTGCCCAGGGGGTGAGAGGCATCTCGGGTGAGTGTTGAGAGCTGAAGCTGGAGTACAGCTGTCTGTAATTCGAGAGGAGGGCTGAAGGTGAGCCCATTTCCACAGCTGAGCGGCCTTCAGTGAACCGGGAGGGATGGTAACGCCTGCCATGGGCGCACGCTTGCAGCCCGTGGTGTTCATGCCTCAGCTCAAGCTGAGGCAGGAGGATCACGAGCTGAAGGTCACCCTGGGCAAATGAGTGAGCTCCTGTCTTACAATAATAAAAGGGTTGGATAGATAGCTCACTATTACTTTTGTAGCAAAGGAGAGAAAGATAATAGTAAATAAGACACTTTTTTTTAAGGAGAAAAGATTTGAGCTAGTTAGTTTACTGGAAAAAAAATCCATCGCATTGATGTTCATAGTTCTAAAAAGAAGCTACATCAAGGCATCCTTTTATAGTAAAACTTATTAACTATCCATAGCCAAGAAAAATTGAAAGCAAGTTAATAATTCAATAGAAGTTGGGTTGGGTGAGGGTGAAGGTAAGGGAGAGTTCTAAGTAAATTAATTTAAAATCAAGGATATAAGTAAAACTATCATTAAAAGAACTAAGAACATCTCTACTACTGATAAGAGTTCCAGGATGATACAGAAACAGCAGAAATATATTTGAGAAAGAACTGAAGACATTTCATATAAATAGTGTCAAATGGTATCCACTTTATTATTTGGCAGTACAAATGTGGTTGAGTGTTCAAGAAAAAGAACTTGTAGGTGAGTAAAATAAATGTTATATTGCATTGAAGGTATAACTGCAACTAACTGATTTTTTTTTTTTTTTTTCAGAACCAGGGGTTGAATTCAGGCCCTTGTGCTTGCCAAGGAAGCGCTTATTCCACTGAGCCATCTCCCTGTCCCCAACTAACTGACTTTTTAATGAAGCCAACAAGTGAGCTAGGATTTGCCTAGAAATTTGTCAGCAACTCAGAGGAGGAATAGAAACTTATGGTCCAAAATGCTTCTTCGAAAGACAGGATAATAGGGCTGTGAATACAGGGCACTAGAAATAACAAATTTGAATTGGTGGCCTTAATGAATTGAGGTTAGCTAAATGGCATGTGGTAAAAAGGGGAAAGGGCGAGAGAGACGGCTCAGTGGAATAAGTGCTTCCCTGGCAAGTGCAAGGGCCTAAGTTCAACCCCTGGTTCTGCCCAAAAAAAAAAAAAAAAGAGCAGTAATAACTTTTTGGGGCCAAGGAGATGGCTCAGTAGAATAAGTGCTTGCCTGGTAAGTGCAAAAGCCTGAGTCCAATCCCCCGTTCCGCAAAAAAAAAAAAAAAAATAAAGAAAGAAGGGGGAAGGTCGGTGGCCCTGGTAGTGACAATGTGAACTTACAGCCTAGAAGGGTGGGAGAGTAAAGAGAATACCAAAAAAGCTTTCTCTTTCCTATGGAAGGGACAGTGGAAAGGTTGGTAGTATGCTGCGAGGAAGAGCAAAATAATGCTTGGAAATCCTTATGACAATGCCTAGAACAAACTAAGCACTCAGCTGTTTTCTCATATGCTAATTTTATTCACTAGATTGCAGAATAGATGCGAGGATGGAAAGTTCAGAATTTGATGATGCAGTGCTATCATCACTGAAGGGTGGGAATGTTTAAGTTTTCTTGAAGTAGAACTGCAACTCTGAAGCTTAAATAATACATTAATATTACTCAAGAAAAGGTGCTAGCCACTTGCTTTGGGATTGATCCCCAGGTTGGTATGCTGCTCTGGCCCCGACCCCCTGGGGGGAGGGGGCGCTGAGCCTGAGTCCAGGAGTGGTGGCACATGTCTGTAATCCCAGTGCTGAGGAAGCCGAAAACAGGAGGATCGCTATGAGTCAGAGCTGTGGAGTGAGACCCTCAACCAAGTACATAAACGAAAAGAAAAAAAAGAAAGAGAGAAAAGAAAAAGCTATGTATCAAATTTATCTGAAGGCATTTATTGGATAAAGGTATGTGATAAATAATATCCGTAATTTAATAGACTAAAGTGTCACCTTTGGTCTTAAAAGACTGAGGGAAAAGATTCCTTTCCCTATTTTGTAGTCAAACAGTAGATTTGGATGAAGGCCATTAACCTAGCAGATAGTAGAATTGCCTTTTGGTCATGGAAGCCTTTGCAGAAAGTCCCTGTCCTGTGCACTATTCCATGACAGTGGACATGTGTAAGTGACTGAAGGAGATGGAGATCTCAGGGCTGTGCTGTTCCTCCTTGAAGAGGAACAAGGAAGAGGCAAAGACTGAGCCGCTTGCATTTCAAGGGAACTTGTGTCATGGGGGAAAGTAATACTTGGCTGCTTTAGTTAGTCTAAAACAGGTTTTGGTAACATCTAGGATTTTAATAAATAAAAGCTTACCCAAGAAAACATTTAGTCATTTCCAAATCTTAGGTCCAAGAGCTGTAATTTTTATGAAGCTTACAGTAAAGCTTCTTAGTAACAAAGCTAGATTAACTACATACATGCATATGACTGATACGGGTGGGTAGATAAATATAGATGGATGAAGATGGATGGATGGGTGGACAGACAGATAAGACACTGAAGTTAAGAGCTTATCTTGGCTTCTATAACCACTTTCTGGATCATTCTTTATAACAACTGCTTTCAGGTAAAAGGAGAAATGTATTTCCTCATCACTTCTGATTCCAGATCATGTGGACATGACTGATGGATTGTACAGAAATCCTCAGGTGTGCTGGGCTGGAAAGCAAGCTGAGGACTTCTGACTTACCGAGAAGCTGGGTCAGTGAGCAGTTGCTGCACTCACACCGGATCTCTTTTAATAAAGAGTAGAGAGAGCATGCTAACCCTTGGCCATGGTTTCTTCAGTGGAGTAGCTTATAATGTAAAGACAGTAAATTGGCTTGATGTAGACATTAAAACAGTCCGTAGAAAATAGAGCAAGAGGTTTTAGAAAACAGAGAGCAGAAAAAAAAAAAAAAAAACTCAGAGCATACCATGAACTGTGATTTCAACAGAGTAAACAGAGGGTGGGAAGAGTGTGGTTTGGCTGATGGAAAAACAGAGGCTGTTTCCTGGCAAAAGTCAGAGCTAGAACTGAGTGAGTTCACGGGCAGCCAAAACACAAATAGTACCTGGAATAGAGGTAAAGGGGCAGAGGAGTTAGAAAGTGGAGAGTTTTATGAGTGTCCTTCAGAAGCTTGTATTTGATGTGGGTGTTTTGGGTCAAAGAGGACATGAAAAGTTATTTCAGATGCACGGCTTGCAAGGAGTAAATAAGGGTAGGTCCAGAGAACATCAGCGGAGAGGCTGGCAGTTTTAGCTTGAGGAATCCAAGAGATAGAGGAAAAGGGAGACAGGGACAGAGCCATAGAGGGGCTGCCAGCTTAGAATAGTGTGTTTACGCTGGGAAGTAGGGGAGAAAGCTGAAGCTTGAAGCTTGTCCGTCTGATCACTTAGACTTGCAGCAGCTCCTACTGATTCACTTTTGCTTGGGACTCCCCTGACTGCTGTCGCATGCCTCAAGTTTTCAAAATGGCTTTTTTTCTTTGTCTTTTCTTCCTTGCTAGAAGAAATTCATAAGAATAATGTACACAATAATATGAAGTAGTTTAAAAGAAAAACAGACCTCCTAATCAGCTTTGTAGTCACTTCCCAGGTGTTTGTAGCACCCAGGATCAGATCCCCTTGACTGTCCCGAGTCCCCTGAGAATCAGCCTCACAGGGCTGGTACCAAGTGAAAACACCTTGTGGAAATTTTTAAGCAGACAGAGTAGAAAGAATAGCTTCCGTCATGACCAACAATTTGTCTTTTTTATTTATTGATAGAAACTTTAATATTATATGATACTGTGAAATAACGAGTATGATTTATAATTATGAGCTTATTCACCTAATTAAAAAGATCTACTAGTCATTAAAAACCCAAATTATTGTTGTTGTTATTATTAATGTATTGCGTTGTTCCAGGGTCTTATTATGTAGCTCCAACTCATGGTAATCCGGGATTATAGGCATGCACCACCACGCCCAGACTCTGGCCAGCTCTTCTCATACTGGGTGTGGGGCTGGGCAGACATGTGGTGCCGGGGATTGAACGTTGATCACTGCGCTTGCCTAAGCTTGCTAAGCAGGTGCTTTAGTACACTGAGCTATCTTGCTGGCCCCTGACTTCTTATTTTTTAAATGAAAGATGCAGGCAAGTAGAGCAACAGGAGAAAAACATTCCCTATGTTTTACAATATTTTGTATTCTGAGGATGGTCATGGTAATAAGTCAAGTG
>PVKA01036532.1:0-21715 GCA_004027165.1 Ctenomys sociabilis
ATTAGATGTTTTGATCTTAGTGTCCTTGAAAGCTCCTGGAGGGTGCCAGTCTTCTCACCTGCAGTCTACTACATTTACCTGTTTCAGGGCTAACTTAGGAAAGGAATGGTCTGTAGAGGATGAAAATTTTTTAGCAACTGCTGTTTGTGAACCGGTTCTTTCTCATCCACCATTTCTATTTCCTGAAAGCAATGAGCTGGCAATTTCAGTTCTTCAAATTTCATAAATTGTTTTTGTCCCCAAGTCTGTGAAACTTTCAGGCTTCAGAATCATTTGTAAGATGAAAAGAACCCTAGTACTTCTGAAAATTCTTTGAGTAGGTGCTTCATTGGAAATTGATCTCGTGTGTAGTAGATAGTTTCCTTTTACAGTGGAACAGATGACCATTTTCTTACTTGGCATCCATTTAAAAGCATCTGACTTGAGAACTGAGTAACCCTATACCCACACTAGTACAGTGAGAGGCAAGTTAGCAGTGGACAGTTGTGGAGAGTTGATCCTGAGAAAAACATTTTTTCCATACTTTGTTCAAACTGGGACAATATTTACTCATTGACTAAGAGATGATGTGGCTAAAAGTTTTTCCTTCAATTTACAAATACTGTAATTTTCCGAGCATTGACACCATCTGAAGAAACAAGCCTTTTTGAATTCATCTTCTCTTTTCAAGAGCATGTGTTACTTTGTTATGCTACCTGTCCTATATTCCAGTTTTTGTTTGTTGTTTTTTTTTTTTTCTGCAGAACTGGGGATTGAAGGCAAGCACTTATTCTACTGAGCCATCTCTCCTACCCATCATGTTCTGTTTGTTAGCTCTTCATTATTCCATCCTTTTGAGGATCTCTAATATACAGTGGGGCCTATGACTATAAGGTGCTGGCCTAGATATTGTACCCATGAACACAATTCATACACTCTCACCAGGATTACTGCTGTAGTTTCTTAATACAGTCTATATTCATCTCTGTAAAGCGTGGCTTGAGTTAAAACCTGGCATACCTCACAAACTAGGTTTTGTCAAGGCATATGTGTTTTGGGATGTTAAAGGGTCAGTAGTTCAAAGTTTTTGTTATGTTTGGAGCCACTATTCTGAATGGTGTTTAAGTGACTATACTGTTAGAAGGTTTAAAAACCAATGGAGTAATTCTGTACTTTTTCTCTTATTATTACTACTATTACTATTTTTTGTATTTTTAGGGAAGGGTCTACAGAGTATTCAGGGTCTAACTGTTAGACTTGTTGTGATCTTCCTATTTACAGCCTCCCAAGAGCTGGGATTACAGGCATGCACCACCACACCCAGTCTCATTTGCTGTCTCAGCTCACCCTGGGGGAGGGCGGCAAAGCAGGCCTGGGGATTGAGCCCCTCACCCCTGTGCCTGCTTGAAAGTGCTTTAGTCTGCTGAGCTATTTGGCCAGCCATTCCCCCTTCACTTTGATACAGGGCATCACTCTAGTTCAGACTGGTGTATATGTGTGTACACACATCTATGTATATTTTTTAGTCTTCCATTTATATATTATTTGGTGCAGGGTCTTGCATAGCAGCTTCATAGTGATCCTCTCAGCCTCACTGGTGCTTGGATTATAGGTGTGTGCTACTATGCCTGATTTCCGGTGGCCAGCACAGCAAACCTGGGGTCTTGTGCCTGGTACACATCAAACTCTGCCTTGCATTTCCCAGACAGGCGGTTAGATTGCCAAGCTATCTCCCCAGCCCAGTGCTATACATTCTTATGCAGCACATAACGTGATAAAGTGGAAATGACCAAAGTAAAAAAAGAGTTGGGATAATCTGTTTTGAGGAAGAGGAAGACAACCTGTGGAGTTCTTATCTTGAGACCTTCTTGTGTTCCCCATCCTGCCCCTATGGGAGTCAAACCCAGGATCTCATGCATCACGTTAGCCAAGCATTCTACTGAGTCATATCTCTAACCCCTTCTGTTATGCTGCTTAAAATGTGAAGGAAGTCGAATAAACATGTTGATATCTGGATTAAGTTTTTAAATGCTTTTAGACTGTTACCCAGGTGTGGTGACAAACACCTGTAATTCTAGCATGTGGGAGGCTGAGGCAGAAGGATCACCATGAGTTTGAGGCTAGCTTGAACTACATATTGAGACCCTGTCAAAGTTAAACTGACAGTGTTGTCAGTTACCCAGGCTTCTCATTACCTTTAGGGATGGTCTTTGTAGGCCTTTTAAAAACTCTGATAAGCCTTTCTAGCTACTCCCTTACTATATCTGTGTGGTATACTATTACTTCAGGCACATTTTACAACCTGTGTTCTTTCACACCCCTTTTTACTTTGTATTTAATGCTTCTGTTTT
The DNA here is from genome assembly GCA_004027165.1 of Ctenomys sociabilis. Classification (NCBI taxonomy): domain Eukaryota; kingdom Metazoa; phylum Chordata; class Mammalia; order Rodentia; family Ctenomyidae; genus Ctenomys; species Ctenomys sociabilis. Next base: position 2,331 of record PVKA01036532.1, read on the forward strand.
TCCTTGGCAAATATGTACTAATTCTATTAATACTCAAATTAGAGGCTAAGGAGATAGCTTAGTGGAATGCCTGACAAGCAGAAAGTCCTGAGTTTATTCCCTGGTGCCACCAAAAAAACCTCAAATCAAACCAGGCAAAGTTAGTGGTTACCTTTTCAGGTTTTATGGTGTTTAAATAGACCCCTTCTTTTTTTGTACTAGAAATCAAACTCATGATCTTTCTTTGTCAGGCAGGTTCTTGTGCCACTGAACTGTATTCCCAGCCCTTCAGTATATATATATTTTTTTAATCTGTGTGTGTGTGTGTTGTGCCGTGCCTATTGGCTTAAATCTTCGGGGAGATGGTCATATTTTTGTTGGTATTTTCAGATCTAACTTGTTTGGCACCAGAGGTAGCAGTTGAATGGAAGAATGAATGATTTAATGGTGAATTTTTAGCCAGAAGCTTAACATTACAATTTTCATTTTAGAAATGGAATTAACCTGTAGTTTCTGTTCAATTTTTGAAGTTCACTACTACTAAAGTGAGGTACATGTTTTTTGTTTATTTGATTTTTGAGATAGTTTCTGTCCAGGCTGGCCTTGAACTCACCTGTGGAAGTGCAGGCTGGCTTTTCATTGCAGTCCTGCCTTCGTTCTAACAAGTGCTTGTGTTAACGGGTGCATTCTACCACGTCCTGTGGCACATGAGTTCTTGTTCCTCCTAATTGAGATTTTTCTTCATTACAATTTTTCCAGCTAGAGTCAAGCATTACATTGTTTCACCCAGATAAAATGTGTGTACTTGGTAAAAGTTGCCAGATAGTACTTCCATAGAAAGAAATTGGATCTTAAACAAGTTAAGGAAGGCTGAAAGAACCAGTCCCTCACTCTCAGGGATGAGAATTATGGATCCTTCTGTTAGGTCTGTGGGCCCCTCCCCCCAAACCAAGGATTGAACTCAGGCCCTTGTGCTTGCCAGGGGAGTGCTTATTCTAACACTGAGCCATCTCCCCAGACCTTAGATTTGCTCTTCTACCTCTTTCGCCCAGTGTGGTATCTCTGGTCTCACTATGTACTGCAGAACACATACACCTGCCAGTAGTTTCCTTGCCTTTGTTGCTCTTGCTTTTAAAAATGTTGTCATTTCCATTTTCAGCTTTGAAGTCTTTGGCAAGGATGAGGCCAAGTACAGGTTAAGGTTCATTCCAGCCTTTTAAGCTGATTGCTGAGGCTGAACGAATTGTGTGTGTTGCATGTCTGACTAAATTGGTTGGCGGTAACTGGGCTACTGTCACATACTGGAGCAGAAGTGGTCCCATAGCATAGATAGAATGTCTTGCTGCAGAGTAACATCTGCAGTGACCTGCCCTGTTCCTCACAATTCCATGCTAAGATGTTTGTATGCTGGCTTGCTCTAGGCACATCATTTGGATACTATTGAAAGGGGAAGAAGGAAAACAGTTAAAAATGCTTTTTTATTTTTTTTGTTTTAGAGAAGGGTCTTACTACTAGATCAGACTCAATAGTGATTGTCCTTTTTACAGCCTCCCAAGTGCTGGGTACCAGCAAGCTAAGTCTCAGCATGCCTGGGGGGTGGGAGTGGGGCAGGGGCCCAGGCCAGCAAGCCAGGCTCAGGTCCAAACACCCCCATCCCCACCTCCTGTGTCTGCTTGCAGGCATTTTAATCTGCTGAGCTATTTGGCCGGCCCCTTTTTTTCCTTTAAAAAGGGATTGGTTTTTATTTTTTTTATTTTAGGACAGGGTCTATAGGGTCTCACTGCATAGATCAAACTTATAGTGATCCTGCTGTTTGGGTTTGATTTTTAAAAATACTACCTTTTTTTCTATATTTAACGTTCATTTATCTTACCTATATCAGAAAAGACAGTCTCTTATGCAGTTCAGGCTGGCCTTGAGTTTATAGTTGAAGCTGGTCTCAACAATCCTGCCTCAGCTTCTTAAGTGCTGGAATTATGGGCATGGTCACACCTGACTTCTATATTGACTGTAAAGGACAGTTTAATGTGTGAGTTTATTGGCCTGAATCTAGATTATTTGTTACAACTTCAGAGGTATTGTAGTCACAGACTTTGAAAAGTAAAATAGATTCTGGGGCTAGTGGCGGATGTTTGTAATCTCATCTATCTGGAAAGCTTTGGCAGGAAGATCATGAGTTCAACCCATCCAGGGCAATAAAGTGATACCCCCATCTGGAAAAAGTGACAGGTTCTGAAATTACGGGAATGAAGAGCTAAATAGTATTTAAAGGCAGGAAAAAATTAGCTCTCATGATTCAGGTGCATAGATTGGAAAAAGTATTTTTCGGACGTTTCATATTTATAATTAAATACTAAGACATTTAAACACATTTTTGTGTTTATTAAGTCGGGGTCAAAAGGCCAGCTGGATGGATGGATAGCTCTGCGGACTAAAGCACCTGCTTACGCAGGCACAGCAGCCAGTTTCTATCCCTGGCATACCATGCCGACTCTGCTCCTAGGGCACACTGAGATAGCATTTGAAACTGGGCATGGTGGAGTGTGTCTGTAATTCCAGCACTTGGGAGACTGAAAACAGGATTACTACAAGTCTGATCTACAAAGTGAGAACCCTGCACACCGTTATTAAATACATAAAGATTGGGGCTGAGCAATGCAAAGAGCTTTGAATATCATTTTGTAATTAATTGTAGTAATTTAGATGCTTACCAGACATTATAGACTGCTAAGGATAAATATTATCACAAAGCCCAATGTTTTAATTGAGGTAAGGCTTTTTTACCTAGCATTTCAACAAATGATCCAAGACTCATGACTCCAGTACAGATAATGGTCTGCTAACTAAGTACTTAGTACATTTTGTGCCAAATAATGCTTTATGAAGATCTAGACAAGGTTACATTGGGAAGGGAGTATATAGCGTTTTTGTGTCTTTACTGTCTTTGAGTATACTTTGCTTGTGTAAGAGTTACTGAGGGCCAGGGATATATATCTAAGGATATAAGCATAGCACTTGCCCCCCCCCCCCCCCAAAAAAAAATATTTAGAGTATAATATGTTTGCATCCTGATGTTTTATGTAAGGGGGGTTGAGGTAGTTTGGAGATAACATTTTTCACCTTCAAGAGGACTTTTGTGGCAGGCTCAGCTCAGTCTACCCTGGAGGCGTGAATGGCACGCTATGTGGTACCGGGGATCAAACCTTGGTCCTTGCGCTTTGCAGAAGCAGGTACTTTAGACTGCTGAGCTATCTTGCTGGCTCCAGCTAGGTTTTTTCCCCTCTTAAGTAAAATGACAGACTGTACAAGTGCTTTTGTTTCTGGTTTTGCTCATTGTAGAACTTAGGTAAGCTTCATTGTTCAAGTCAATTTCATGTTTAAAATTTTCATTTTAATATATATTTATAGTATGTAGTAGATTCCTTGGGAAGTTGGTATGTGAACAGAAGAAACATGTTTTAGTTCTTTTTATGTTCCCCCAGCATGTGTAAGTTTGAACATGGAAAATTCTACTAGATTGCTTCTTACCAGTAATAAAATGTATAGCTAGATGGTGATGATATAGATTGCCTTTTTAATAAAAACTTGGGCAATCTTGGAATTGGCCCATGACTGCTATAAGAATTGGCCTAGTTTATGAATCATTTGGTTAACAATAGTATATCAGTTCAAGTAGCCAAAAAATATTTTTCAGAGGCAGGGTAAACTTCCTTTTTTTCTTTTTAAATTCATGTATTTGGTACTGGGTCTCACTACACAGCTTGGACTCTTAAGCTTGCACTCATGGTGATTCTCCCCAGCACTGGGATTACAGGTGTGAGGTGTCACCAGCTCAGTCCTGGGAGCAGAGTTGGCGTGGCGTAAGGTACTGGGGATTGAACCCCGGTCCCTGTGCTTATCTCACCAGCTCTGGCAGGGTGAATTTTCAAACTGTTGAGATATTCTGAACTTTTTGAGTACCATCATGATTTGGTTTCTGTTTATCTAGTATGTAAGGTTTTTGATTTGTTTTTTAATGAAAAGCATGTATCACTTTCCTTTAACAAATTGTTCTTAAATGACTTTAAAAAATTTTTTTAAATGTATTTAGAGTCTGCAGGGTCTTACTACATAGATCCAACTCATAGTGATACTCTTTCAGCCTCCCAAGCACTGGGATTACAGGGGTGTTCCATCATGCCTGGTTTCATTTGCTGCCTCAACATGCCCTGCGGGCAGGGCCCAGCACTGGCATGGCATGCAGGGGATCAGACCTGGCTTGTGTCTGCCTAAACAGGTGCTTTAATCTGCTGAGCTATCTGGCTGGCTTTAGATGACTTTCAATAATTCCTGCTGATAGGAATTTTATTTATTATTTATTTTGTATTTTAGGGAAGGGTCTACAGGGTGTTCAGGGTCTCACTACTAGATTAGACTCATAGTGATCCACCTGTTTACAGCCTCTCAAGTGCTGGGATTACAGGCATGTGCCACCATGCCCACTCTCAATTGCCATCTCATTCTCAGTATGCCCTGGTGTTGGAGCGGGCACCTGGACAGCCCTGGGCCTTTTGCCTGTTTACAGGTGCTTTAATCTGTTGAGCTATTTGACTGACTCTTTGATCAGAATTTTAAAACTGAGTTTTTCCCCCTTACTTGAGTAAGTTAAACATGTAATGGTATATTTGTCTAGACATACTTTAAGGAATTGATTTAATGTTGTATCATTTTAAGTTGTGACTGTCTGTTTCCCAGGCTTTTTGTATTTAAATTTTGAAGGGCTGGGGAGATAGCTTAGCCTCTGCCTTGCAAGTGCAAGGTCCTTCAATCCTTAGTACAGCCTGACTTTGAATTTAGTTGTCTTCTGTCAGCCACAGTGCTGGGCTTAAAGGTGTGCAGGCCACCTTGCCCAGCTCAGTTTTTTAAAATTTGGAATGACATTTCAGCTGTAATGCATGTTTTTGCATGTTCAAATCAATTTTCTCTGGAAATTTTCTTATACAGAATAGTATGCTTATTAATATTTTGATTTGAATATATTTATACTCTAAACCCTCTCCATATAGTGGTATAGAATAAAAATTTGCTCAATTAAAATAGCTTTCCCATAAATTGAAATAAATCAGTTAACATTTGTATATTATTGAGTCTTAAATCTTCATTCAGTTCCTGGGATTTTTAGTGTTAAGATTCATCCAACATACCCCAGTTTTCAGGCTGTGTGAATTACTCCAGTTTGGTAAATATAGAATTTTCCTGTACCACTATTGAGTGCCTATTTTAAAGATAATAGTAACTATTCAAACAAAATATTTTTTAAAATGTAAAGAATTTATCTTCCTCAGGGCCGTCGAGATAGCTCAGTAGAATAAGCACTCATCTGGCAAGCACAAGGGCCTGAGTTCAGTCCCCAGTTCCACCAAAAATTTTTTTATCTCCCTCCCAAATAAGTATCAGAATTTTACAGAATCTTGATATTAGTAACAATAACATTGGCTGGGCTATATTTTTATATTTATTCAACATCATGTTTTCATGTGTTTCAGTATATTTTAAATTGATAACCACTTCCCTTTCTTTTAATTGGTTTTTATTTAGTAGCACAAGCAGTCTTTTTTTTTTTTTTTTTTTTTTTTTGGTCTTATTGAGACAGAGTCTCACTATGCAGTTCAGGCTGGCCTTAAGCTCACTTTAATTCAGGCTGGTCTCGAACTCTCACAGCAATCCTCCTGCCTCAGCCTCCCGAATGCTGGGATTATAGGCCTGCGCTACCACACCCGGCTTCTGATTTTTGATGTAGTACTAGTAAAGCAAGTACCACAAACTACTGCTTTTTTAAAATTTTATTTTGAAACTGGTTGCCTATAAATTGCCATGCCTGGCTTAAACCTGTCTTCAGTAGCTGGGATTGCAGATTAAGTATAACATTGCATTCTGTTTATCTTTGTTGTTCAACCATACTCTGTAGTTGGTTCACAGTGAGATGTTCTTAGAATGATCTTAGGAAAAAAAATTCTGTATTGTGAATGAAAAACATCAAATCTTGAAGGATTTGAATTGTATAAATTGGCATTAAACTTTGTAGCATTCTTGTTCTGATGTATTTGATATACCAAGTTATTCTCTTATACAATGACCTAAAAACTCTGGATTAAAAGGAATATAGAAGCTAGGCATGGTTCAACTGTGCCTTTAATTCCCTACATTTTGGGAGGTTTAAGGAGGAAGATTGGAAATAGTTTTACAAATTAGGGAAATTCCATCTCAAAAGTAAAATAAGGTGGGAATGTAGCTTCCTGTGAAGGCCCTTCCCTGAGTTCTCCAGTACTACAAAAGGGAAAGGAAGAGGATCTAGAGAACTAGTGTTGAGTCATGCATTCTGTAATCCCTGGAAGTTTGAGGTCAACCTGAGCTATATAGTAAGTTCAAGGACAGTTTGAACTACAGGATGAAACCCTGTCTCAAAAAGGAACTGCAGCATTACTAAGTGATGACAATAGTTATGTAATGAAAGAGCTTGGCTCAGTCCTGGGGCAGTCTGCTTATCTTTTTCTTTCCTTTTACCTATAATGCAGCTGACACTGTTCCGAGGTCACTACCACAGCATACCTGATAGGAACACGTAAAGTAACCAAAACTGCAGTATCATGCTTCGATTCACCCAAGATTGGGTCTGCACTGTCAATCTTATGCTCGTCTTTCCTTTCTGATCATGTTGGAACTCAGTTCACTTATGTGTATGTTTTGGTGAAGACCAGCACAGAGTCTGTAAACCTAGAAAGTCTAGGTCTGCTGAGTACATGCTACTAATCCTACCTTGCTAGAAAAACCCGGAACAAAGCCAGAAGGCATACCACTGTACTAGAAGAAGACACTCAAATCTCAGGTTAGATTTTTTTTTTTTTTTGCAGTCACTACACATCTTCCCGATGGCTTGAACCACTGCTGTAGTAATACATCTGTAACTGTCACTCACCCGGTTTGTACACCCACTGGTGGTACAAACAGACCTAATTAGTTTTATTGGTCTTCTCACAAGTAAACTTAATAAAGTCTATAAATTGGTTGAATCCATTTGTTTGATTTTGAATAATTACTACCCCAATCTAAGTATTAATGCTACTCCTAACAATTTAAAGTATTACAATATTCCTTGGCAAGTACAAGGGCCTGAGTCCTGGTTCTGCCAAAAATAAATTAGTAAAAAAAATATTACAGTAGTCGAACTTCATTAAAAGAAATCTGTATTCATGAAGAGTTTATCTGTAATTTCCCAGATTTTTAATGTGGAACTCTTATATATACACCTCATTGCTGATATGTATAGTATTGCATATATAAATGCTGTACCACAAATTGTTGGCTAATTTTTATGCCATTTTAATGTTTTTCGTTTTTTTTGTATTTAGTACAGGGTCTTACTACACAGACCAGACTCAATGATCCTGCCTGTTTTCAGTCTCCCAAGTGCTGAGATTACAGGCATGCACCACCCCTGCTGAGTCTCAGTTACCCACGGTGTGCCCCAGGGTTGGGGCTGGCGTGGCATGCCTGGGATCAAACCCTAACCCCCCCATCTGCCTAAACAGGTGCTTTAATTCACTGAACTATCTGGCTGGCCCTTTTTAATGTTTTTCTTAAGGAACTATACTATGATGATGACTCCTCTACTAAATCAGTGCCTTTGTTTGCACTATAGTAATCGGAGATCCTGAGAAGCAGTACACTGCCTCATAGGACCAACAGTCATGAATGTATCACCAGTTCTTCAAGCTGGTGAGAAAAATTGTTGGATTCAAATTGGAGCCACCTGGCATTGAGACATGAATTACAGTCCTGTTATGAGCAAACTATAAAATTTAAAACTGCTTTTAATTTTTAATAAAAGCTATGACTTTCAAATAATAAAGCATTTAACTTGCCACTAAGCTGTACAGTGAGAACTAGGATTTTCCTTATAGCAAATATATGAGATGTGGAAAAGCAAATGATAAGATGCAGATGTTTTCTGCAGACAACTAATTATGCAGTAGTATAGAACTGAAAGATGCCTGGGTTCCTAGAGTTAGTAAAAGGGTATGTGTAGGTATTGATAGTTTGTTACTCTTCTGTAGTAGGTACATACAAGCTTAATTCCCCTATTAAGTGATGCAAGATCATAGACAGGTAGTTATTCTAGAATTTAAATTGATTTCTTGACAGGGAGGGAAGTTTATACTGAACATTGTGCATTTCATATTTTTTAACTTTGCAATGAGAAGTAAAGATCATACCGATAATTAAAGAAAAATATAGCTGAATGTAGTGGTACGTGCCTGTAATCTCAGCATTTGGGAAGCTCAGGTAGGAAGGTTGCCATGAGTTTGAGGCCAACCTGGACTGCATAGCAAGAAAACAAAAAAAGCATTTCCATACAGTTGTATGCTGTCCTTAATAATTATTGGAGACTAAAGGAAAAAGATTTTTTTGATGTTTCAGGGTTATAATTGCATGATAATTATAGTGGTAACCTCATCATTCTTACTGTGCTCTTTTAGATTAGCCATTGATCCCTAATTCAGACTACTCTGGAAACGACCAGAGAGATCACCAACTGTAAGCCTGGGTAGAATAGCAAGAGCCATTTCAAAAAGATTTCTTTTGGCAGAATGTTTGCCTGGCATGCGGAGGTCTTGGGTTTGAACTACAACCCCCCTCCTTACCCTCCCTCCCTTGCTTTCTAGCATTTCGTCTTTTGTATATGGTAACAGTCAGATTTTTTTTCTTTTAATCTTTTATTTGATACAGGGTCTCGCTAAGCAGTTCAGACTCCTAGTGATCCTCCTGTCTCAGTCTCCTCAGTGCTGGGATTCTAGGCATGTGCCACTATGCCCAGATTCAGTGGCTGGTTCAGTGTGCCTACGGGGCAGGGCTGGCACAGCATGTGGTGCCAGGTATCAAACCCCAGTCCTTGCACTTGCCTAAGCAGGCACTTAGTCCTCTGAGCTGTCTCATTGGCCCCAAAGTTAGGATTTTTCACATCAGTTAAAAATTAGTGTCAGTTAAAAACAGTTTAAATAGTGAGATTGAATATAAAAAAGGATACTTAGTTCTGTGAGGTTTTTATTGTGGAAAATTGGATCAGTGAATGGTTAGGTAGAATTGTGTAGGAAGAACAAAAAGTTGCAGACAAAAGAGGGCATGTGATCTGTAAGGTCAGCATTGATTCAGTACACTCTTGTAAGACTTTTATGCTCACTAATTTGCTTTCCCCAAGAAAGGGGGGTGTGCTCAATATTTCTCATTGCAAAGTAATGACTGCTTGCTGGTTCATACTCTGATTATCTCAGCTGACTTCAATTGGTATATGCCCAGTCCAGATTGCCTCCAAAAGTGAGGCATTGTATTTCACTGTGCACTTCTCAGCAAGGCCTTCTGGGAGACTGGCACCTTGTCAAGATTTCTTTCCTTCATGTCTTTGTGTATGTGTGCACACACCTGCACATATTGGTTATACAAATGACAAGTTTCATTTTGGCAGAAGTGTCCATAGACTTAACATGCTTTAAATCATTTTCATCTCTTACCCCTTGCCCTCTACTCAGGTGATTGACTTCTGGTTTTGTGTTGATTTTGAAACAGGGTTTTATATATTTCAGCAAGCCTTGCTTGAATTTGGGGTTATCTCTTCTGTGTCTTGAGTGTTGGGATTATTAGTCATGAACCACCTTGCATTCCTTGACTATATTTATTTGCTTGTGTTGAATTACATTGCATAACCCATTGTTTTCTCTTGGTGTAGGAACTTAGTGATTTGGCCCGGGACCCTCCAGCACAATGTTCTGCAGGCCCAGTTGGGGATGATAGTAAGTAACCTCTGAATTGATTTTTATAGTTAACTTGAAAGAAGCTTTGTGTGTTTTGAGATAATAAAGAGAGTTATGTTTTATTTTTCTTTTAACAGTGTTCCATTGGCAAGCCACAATTATGGGACCTGTAAGTATTAAGAATTTTAAATTTTTGCTTGTAATTGGAAAATCAGTATTGACCTCGTTTTAATTTCTTTAACCTAGTCTATAAGTTTATTACGTAGTTACCTTGTTTTAGATATGCCATAGTTGTATTGCAATAGAAAAAACTGAATTATTCTCCCTTGTGTGGGCGTATAGCACAGTGCCAGAGCCAAGTTCCTCTTTGCCTTAGTCCAATTTTCCTTTGTAGCAGTGGAAACCTCTGTCATTGAGCTGTTTCTTGCTTATAATTTGCTGGCTTTCATTCTACCATAAATTGTAAAGGCAGTACTCTATTCCTGTTAATCTGATACTCCAGTTTGTACATAAGTTACGTTTTATACAAGTTTAAATGTTGGCATAAAGTGTTTCTTTGGGAGGGGATCTTTTTGACACAAGGTCTCACTATGCAGTTTAGGCTGTCCTTGAGCTCACTTTGTAGCCCAGGCTGGTCTTAAACTTGCAGCAGTCCTATCTCAGCCTCTGTAATGATGGGAATACAGACATGTACCATCTTGCCTGGCCTCAAATGATTTTACTAAGAACTTTTTTTTTTTTTTTAATGGAACCAGGGATTGGACTCAGGCCCTGGTGCTTGCCAGGGAAGCGCTTATTCCACTGAGCGATCTCCCCAGCCCCTCAAATGGTTATTTATGTATGTATGTATGTATGTATGTATGTATGTATGTATGTATGTGGTACCAAGGATTGAACCCAGGACCTTGCACTTGCTTATTCTACTGAGCTGTCTTCCTCAGCCCCTTCAAATGATACTTTTAATGTAGCAAAATTCCTGTCAGTTGTGGGTAGATAAATTATGAACTGAATAATTGAATAATTGTAATTATGAATACCATTTAAGAATTTCATTGAATTAGAGTACACTGAAAACATGGAGTAAGACTGTCTTGAACGTAAACCTTTTTTGTTTTTTTTTTAATGTCTTTTTGAGACAGGGTCTCACTATGCAGTTCAGGATGGCCTTAAGCTCACTTTGTAGCTCAAGCTGGTCTTGAACTCACAACAATCCTGCCTCAGCCTCCCAAGTGCTGGGATTACAGGCATGCGCCACCACGCCCGGCCATAAAACTTTTTAAAACTTCATTTAGGGCTTCTATTTAGTGCATGTATATTTTACCAAAAACTGGGTTTCCGCCTTTTAACTTTACCACAGCAGTGTGTACTAGGTGGGGAAATGATCAGTGCCATTTATAATTCCAAAGGACAATGTGCTTTTGGAAGAGTTGGCCTTGGTGGAGGCATTGGATCTATTAAGTACCCATTGGGCAGCTCTGGCTTCAATGCCTTAATCATTTCCCGTGTGTGTGTGTGTGTGTGCGCGCGCCGCTATACCTAGTCTTATTTCTGTTTCAATATTACCATATGTGCAGCAATAAAGATACAAATGAACATAATAGAGAAGATCTCTACCAGTCCTTCAGGAAATTCAAATGGGTTAGATAAAAGCATTAAAACAAGTGTTAAAGTGTAAGATGACAATAATAGTGTTAATGGAGAGGTGAGTAGAAAAAAAATTTCTCGTCAATTAAGGCATTATGGCAGGTAGCTTAAGTTTTAGGTTCTTAAAATACTGGAGAATCTTAAGAAACTACAAAGCCATGCCTGGACATTTTGCTATTTTAGATTTTTTTTTAAACATCTGTATCTAAATCAGTGTTAATTTATTTTTAATACACAGGTAAGTCTTGACTTGCCCAGCTTGACCCACAGGGTATTTCAAAGTTTAATGATCTTTGAATAAAAACCCCTTCATTAGGCTCTCATTCCATAAGCAGTAGTGACTTAGGCTAGATTAATAGCTTCCTTCTCTTTTGAGGTAGGATCTACATCTTGGCTTAGTCTTTACCTGGTGCACTTTTATTTTTGTACCTGAATTTTGTAAGCAGTTTCTTTGGTAATCTAAGGGTTTCCGTTATGGATTGCCAATTTTCTGAGTGGAGAATTAAGTATTTCACCATGTTTATATCAGATACAATTTAGATGTAGAATTAGGATAGTTATTGGAAAAGTTACTTGTTAGCGTTAAAGCATCCAAGGATTGGCAATCAAGAGTTCCACTGCTTAGATGGTGCTGATTTACCAATTTTTCCTTCTTGCTGCAGTATTATCGTGTAACAACTCTTAAGGTGTTTTTTTATTAAAGCACCTTGAGATTAGCTTTGCCTACATTTCATTGATGGGCACATTGGTTTGTAGTAAAATAGATGCTGTATAAAAGATCTATGCCCAGTGTGTCCTAATGTGAAGCTGTAATGTTAACTTCATAGGGCTCAATTTAAGTATTTGCTCTTTTGTTTCTTTGAACCTGGCTCTTTATCCAATAGATTGTCTTTCAATCTCATGTATTTTTTTTCTCCACTTTTCATAAAGTCTGACACTTTTCTTTTTGACTTTTTTTCTCTTACAGGGTCTCTCTCACTACCTAGGTCAGACTCATAGTGTTCCTCCTGTTTTCAGCCTCCCAAGTGATAGGCTTACACATGTGCACCCCCACACCCAGTCTCAAAATCTCCCTCTCAGCATGCCCCAGGGGACAGGGCTGGCATGGCATGCAGGGAATCAAATTCTGGTCGCTGTGCTCTAAGCAGGTGCTTTAGGCTGCTGAGCTATCTAGTCAGCCCTTGCATTTACTTTTTAGGTCCTTGTTATAGAATATAAGGCCATCGAGAGAAAAACTATTATCTGGTCTTTACAAAGGGGTAAAATTTTAAAAAGAATGACATATAATGCATTTGTTGAAATGAAAAGCTCAGCAGATAATCCTGTAAACTTTTTAGATTGTAATGAGCAGACCAGCAAAGGAGACAAAAGAACTGCTGTGTAGCATGACTATTTTTGTTTCCTTTTTTTTTTTTTTTTTTTTTAAAAACTGGGAATTGAACCCAGAACTTCACTCTTCTAACACAGGCACCATGCCTCTAAGCTGTACAACTGACCTTCCATTTCTTTTTTTAAATTTTGCAATACTGGGAATTGAACTTGTGACCTTAGCACTGAGCTAAGTCTACAAGCTATATGTTGGTGGTCGTCATCATGGTGTCCTGTCCTGTGACAATGTCTTGCTAAGTTCTCTAGGCTTATAGTCGGAATTTTTCTGCCTCAGCCTCCCAAGGTGTTGGGATTAACACAGGGAAGGTCCACGACTGTGCCTGGCATAAAATCCTATATTTTCTGTTTCAAGTCTTTTGGTTTACTGTGAGGAGTTCAGTTAGGCTTTTGTAGAAAGTAAATTCATGGTTTTTGATGGAAATTTTGAAGAGCTAATTGGTTAAGCTTTCTTAGAAAAACCATTTCTGTTGTGACATTTCTGAGGATAATACTTTTTTAGAAAATAACTGTAATTGAGAAATAATACTTACTAAACTATTGGTAAGTTTTAGTACTTTGGATTTCTGGATTTTTTTTTATACCTTTGGTAAATTGTAAAATTGGATGTAGTTAAAATTTATGATAGTAAGCTTTGGTGGTCCCTCCCACTAAACTGAATTTTTTAAAATAAGAATTTCATTATAGTGCAAGGATGTAATTTTTGGCTCAGTAGTGAAATGTTCAGAAAATGTTCGTTACTTACCAGTGAATTTTCTTTTAAAGTTAAATACATTTTTCTCTTCACAGAATGACAGCCCATACCAAGGCGGTGTATTCTTTTTGACAATTCATTTTCCTACAGACTACCCCTTCAAACCACCTAAGGCAAGTATTTTCCTTCACAATCTGTTAGTACAGATTTGCACTGTTTCAGAGGAATACAGCATTCTGGCGCATTAGGGTTCTGTGAAGCTGATTATATGTATTGAATAGCAATAATTAAAGCTGAAGTATGTGTTTATGAAGGCATGTACACACCTCTTGCCTTTAAAGAGCTAGACAGGGACTGAAGTTTATAAATGGGGAAGATTGGGGCCTGGGAGATGGCTCAGTGGAATAAGTGCTTCCCTGCAAGTGCAAGGGCTTGAGTTCAGTCGCTAGTTCTTACAGAGGGAGGGGAGCGGGAATTTCTTTGTCCTTAATGTTGTGAGGCTTCAATGTGTCCTGTGGCAGCAAACATCTTGTCCCATTTGTTAGTGATACAGATTGAGATTGTTATGGTAGCCATCAGATACTTCAGGACTTGCCTCATAGCATATGGTTCTATAACCACTACAATAAATTCAGCCTGTGAATGACCATACAGATAGATACTATATATGACATTGTAACTGGCTGTAACAGTTATGTTGAAGGTGCTAATGTGACAGTGCCATTGAATGAAGTACTTTAAATTTTGATTTTGTACAGTGGACATACAGACCTGATGTAATGTGGCACATTTAAATGAGTTAGTGGTGTATGAATTTTTTATTCTACCCAGGACTACTATTTCCCTCGAGACGGTTCTCACTGTGTGATGTCACATAGTTTAGGCTGGTCTTGAAGCCAGTAAGTGCTAGGGTTAACAAAAACGTCTGTGCCACCACACCTGGCTAGTGATGACTTATATTTTAAGTTTTACTTTAAAGTCTTCAGATCAAATGTAGAATGCTTGGTTTTATTTGGATAAAATACTTAAAGGGTTTTTTAAAAATTTATTTTAGGTTGCATTTACAACAAGAATTTATCATCCAAATATTAACAGTAATGGCAGCATTTGTCTCGATATTCTAAGATCACAGTGGTCTCCTGCTTTAACTATTTCTAAAGGTAAAGTACCTTCAATGGAATAGTATTGATGCTTTACTTTTTCACCCCCCAGAAAGGGGGTTTCATCCTTGAATCTTTAGTGTGTTAACATTTTAATATGAAGTGGGGAAAGAAATAAGTTAAATTACTTCTTATTTCACTAGTGGTATTGGTTGAAACTTGAAGTTACAATTCAAACTTGAACTGGGAGACAGCATTGTTTGCCTAATAAGGTCACCTTCGTTATGTAAGAGCTAAATCTGTTTTAATGGACTTGTATACTTTTAGCCCTGAACCACTTTATACATTCTTTTGAAGAATGATATAATTACAGTGTACTTGAAATGTAATAGAACATTTAAAATCTTGAGGTTTCCATTCAAAGAGAATTTTGGTTTTGCTTTTTTTCTGCTTATTTGATCCAGAGTCATATTATGTAATTCATCCTGATCTTGAACTCACTGTAGAGCCAAGCTAGCCTCAAACTCACTGTGATCCTCCTGCCTCAGTCTCCCAAGTGCTGGACTCACAGATGTACACCACCACCACCCCGGCTTTGTTTTGAAATAATGTCAATCTAAATTGCTCAGATTATCTTTGAACTTTACATCCTTCTACTTCAGCCTTGTAAAAATCTGGCATTACAGGAATATGTCACCATGTCAGCCCACGTTTTAAGTTTTTAATGTTGATAATTAGGACTCTTGAAGACATTTGAGGATAGTGCCTCTAAGCATTTTGATTTTACACTTACTGCATATGTGTAACATTTCTAAAACTATCTGGGTATAATTTTACCAAAAGTTTATAATTTATTAGTTTGGTAAATGCAGAATAAAATACCTGTTTGTGTTGTGACTAGAACATCAAACATACTGTATAACATTTCTCAAGCTGTAGTACCACTTTTGAGAGAAAATAAAGCGGGGAAAATTGTGCTATGATTCTTCAAAGACCCAATTTTTTTTTTTTTTTTTCTTTTTACCTAGTACATTATTTTAGCTCTGGGCACTTGGCCTTTATTTGCTCTTATAAAAGAAAATTTTAAAAACAAGGAAGGGCAGTGCTCTTGGGTTTTATAAATGTTTCCCTTTAGCAACATTCCATGCACCCGCAAGCTAAAACTCTTTGACTTTGGAAATTGATACAGGGAAGTAAAACTCCCAACCTACCTGCATGAGTTTGTGTTCTCTAAAACTGAAGAATGAATTTTAGGAACAAATGGTGGTTGAGGATAAAACTTTATTTGAAAGAAAAGCTTCTGACAGAGAGCGACAGAAGGGGGACCCAAGCAGGTTGCCCCAACCCAATTTTTTTGAATTCTAATTTTGCCAATTGTGCTCCCATACCCAAGTGCCAGAGGCAAGTTTTTACTATTCCTGGATGAGCTATAGTACTGAAACATTGCTGTAAAGCACATGGGATTAGGGTATTTTATTTTTAAGCAATTGGCTTTTTGGCACTTGGATTTTACAAACCCATTGGCAGGCTCAATTGATTTTTTGCCTTTTTCTTGAATTAATGTTTAGCCAGTGGTTTATAAGTTTATATTTGCATCTCTCACATGCAATTGGATTTAAAATTATGTTTCGCTTTTATACCAATACCTGAAGTCTTTGTAAGACCTGCATAGCACAGGTACTCAGGATAAATGAGCTTGTATCCCTTAATGCTTTGCATCTTCTGAGTTGGTGTATTGAACAGGCCAGAGTAAGAACTAATGCTGTGAAGACTCGTTTAGTGCTCCAAGAGGTTTTGTGTTTTGTTCACTGGGACTCCAGGGAATATGATCCTACCTTGCAGATTGAAAGAGCATTTTTTGGAGTTTGTCCAACGGAAGAGTGAGGAGCAGATTTTTTCATCCTGCCTCAGAGCTGAAAGTTGCATGGAACAGGCCTTAATTCTTGCCAAAAAACTAATGTGGCCTTTGACTACCTATTCAGTAATCTGTATTGACTTTGATGTCAACAAAAGTATTTTTAGTACCCTTGCTTACTAGGCAGTTGTCTTTTGTGGAACAAAATCTCTAAAATATTTCATGGAGGTTAAGATACAAATGACATCCTTTTGAAGGTTGAAGTTGATAACATGAATTAAATTAAATTCTCTTGGCCTTTATTTGTCCAAAGCTGGGTAACATGACATTTGTTTTATTGCAGTTCTTTTATCCATTTGTTCACTGCTATGTGATCCAAACCCAGATGACCCCCTAGTGCCAGAGATTGCACGGATCTATAAAACAGACAGAGACAAGTAGGTATACAATACTACTTTTGGCCTAACTGGAGTTAGGCTTATCTTCTGCTGTAGGTTATGGCAATGCCAGGGAGATTGTATTCTTGTATCTGGTAAAATACTTAAATTGTGCCAAAAATTCTTTTTAGAATGATTTATGTGAATAGTGCGTAGCCCTCCAATAATGGTTTTCTTCTAATGTAATGAAAACTTTGTCACTTTATGTTCATAAAATTTGGAAAGAGAAAATTCTGCACCTTGTTCTCTACCTCAGATAAGTTTTTAGAAAGTATTACTAATGACTATTATAAAACTTGGCTTTGAATTTCTCTGAATTACCTTTACATTCAATTTAAGTGTTTTAACTACCATACGTTGTGATTAATGTGTGTTATCCAATCAGGTACAATAGGTTAGCAAGAGAGTGGACAGACAAATACGCTATGTTGTAGGGTAAGAGGACCGTGGTGCCGCTCGCTCATGGTGCTGCCAGCACTGGGTGCCGCATGCTCTCAAACATTACGTTAACTAACACAGGTAACACACTGGGCAATTTCTAAAAACTTGTAATCGCTTGATCTGCTGAGCGTGAAAGTATGCCCGGTAGTCACTACTGCTTGAAAGTATTCCTGCATGGCAAATTAGTTACATAGCACTAGTAAAAAGTGAAAAATTTAAGAGCATCTTTGGTAGACTACCTTGCTGTTCACATTTTAACTTGAAACTTTGTTCCACTACTATAATGGAATGTGATGGTTTTTGTTTTTCATTTTTTATTTTTGTTTTTCAACTTTTGCCAACAGGCAGTAGTATTATAAGGAAAAAAAAAACAAAAAAAACACTTCAGCCTCAGAATCTTAAAGTTACTCACAAGCATGTATTAATGTAAGCTATATTTTGTGGCTCCCTGTATGCTATGTAAAGCCTTTGTTTTTAAAGTGCTGGCTTTTTGAATAGGACTTTTAATTTATATTTGATACAGTGTCTTGGCTGTGCAGTTCAGACTCAGTGATCTTCTTGTCTCAACCTCTCTATCGCTGGGATTACGGCGTACACCACCATGCCCAGGGCTCGGGCTGGCATGGCATGTGGTACCTGGGATGATACCTGGGTCCTTGTGCCTGCTAGGCAGGTGATTAGATCATTGAGCTATCTCTGCGGCCCCTGAAGAGGACATTTTTACGTGATTAACTATAAATCAAATACATTAACTTGGCTCTAAAATTCAAATACCTGGATTACCTTTGCATTAAACTTAAGTGTTTTAACTACCATACGTTGTATAATGTGTGTTACTTAGGTACAATAGGTTAGCAAGAGAGTGGACAGACAAATGCGCTATTTGTAGTGTAAAAGGAAGAGAAAATAGTTGAGTCATACTTGGTTCTCTTGAAATAAAGCTAATAAAATTTCTGAAAATTTAAGTGTAAATGTAAAAATTCCATGTCCTTTTGCTGTATGTTATTCATTTCTTAAGGTTATCACTTTTTCTTTGGGTAATGACGTGAAAGTAATTCTGAGAGAAATGGATGATACTGCCTTGCATTAGTTGTCTTGTTCAGTGATATACTGGCTCATGAGTGAGCCACCTATATATCTAAGCAGAGCTGTCTTCGGTTACACTGCCAGCAATTCCTGTCCATCAGGTTGGCAAGGGCCTTAGCATACAAGATACCACAATTTGTAAAAGTAATATGCAGGGGTGTTTTTCTCAGTTTTTGTTTTTTGTTTCTTTGAACCCATGGGGATCCTATTCTCAGTGCTGCGATATACCATGACATCTGTTCTCTCATCAGCACCAGGACTCTCACCCCTTCGCAAAAGTCACTTGAGCTTCATTAACCATTTCCAGTTTCATTCACTCTTTTCAAAGTCTTATAGGCATTTTCTTTTTTTCTGTAGGCATTTTCTCTTTTTACTGTACTTAGAACTAATAGTTTGCTTATATCTTCAGTGGAATTTATATTGGTGTACAGAATTGGGATACTGTTGTATCAGACATCTATGATGAACTCTTAAACACTGCTTTCAGAGCAATTAGTCTCATTTCCCACCTGCTTTGAGCACTAGAGCTGACTGTTCTCTAGTCACAGCCACTATAGATGATTTCATGATGGTTCTGTAGGCAAAATACACATCAGTTTCTGCTGTGGAAGATGTTGGTGAATTCTTTCTTAATGTATTTTTTCATTTACAGGTACAACAGAATATCTCGAGAATGGACTCAGAAGTATGCCATGTGATGCTACCTTAAAATCAGAATAACCTGCATTATAGCTGGAATAAACTTTAAATTACTGTTCCTTTTTTTGATTTTCTTATCCGGCTGCTCCCCTATCAGACCTCATCTTTTTTTAATTTTATTTTTTGTTTACCTCCCTCCATTCATTCACATGCTCATCTGAGAAGACTTAAGTTCTTCCAGCTTTGGACAATAACTGCTTTTAGAAACTGTAAAGTAGTTACAAGAGAACAGTTGCCCAAGATTCAGAATTTTTTTATAAAAATGGAGCATGTGTATTA
>PVKA01036533.1:0-21714 GCA_004027165.1 Ctenomys sociabilis
GCAGCTCAGGCTGGCCATAGCTCACTTTGTAGCTCAGGCTGGTCTCGAACTCACAACAATCCTCCTGCCTCAGCCTCCCAAGTGCTGGGATTACAGGCCTGCGCCACCTCTCCCGGCTCCCACTACTATTATGGACTGCTGGACTATATTGGAATATTTTGCTGAATTCATGCACCTACAATATTTAATTGACAATGGAGTGGTCTTCTCTGACAGAAACAATAAAAGGGATACAAATGAGGGACCATTTTGTATCTATATACCCAAAATAGTTAGGATAGAAATATAGCTACTTTCTCTTAATTCAATGAATAGAAAGATTTGTGCTAATAGTGTTTGTGGACAGGCTATCATGTCTGCATCTTGCACTATGAATAACCACTAAGAAGACAACAACATGCAATGTATTAATTATTGAACCTGTCCTACTAATCGGTTTTGAAACTGTCTCATTGCTATTTGTTTCTCAATAAAAATATTAAAACAAAAACTTAACTTCCTCTCACTAAGGTCTGTGGAGTAAGGGGAATTATCATAAGTTACTTCAGGAAGTGTACATTACCATGTCCTTTTCATAGATTGGTTAATAGTAGGAATAAAAGGCTTTAAAAATAGATATATAATGTGGTTTTATCTATTTGAACTGTGTTTTAGGAAATAAATTTGTATCTATACCTGTTTAACAAAGGTGTTGATCACAGCAGTATTTATAATAAACATGAACATTAAATATTCAATAAAAACTGTTAAATTTCTTACATGGCATTCAAAGTTAAACTGATTATGTAACTAAATAAGAAACTTTTTACATTAAAGAGTCTGGTCAAAAAGTTGTATTTATATACATACATAATTTCATATGTGTGTGTGTGTGTGTGTGTGTGTGTATCCGTTGGTGTCTTCATGAACTAAGGCCCAAAATATACAAATGCTCAAGTCACATACAAACTGACAAAGTATTTGCATATACTCAATGCAAATACTCTGGGTATACTTTAAACCATCTCTAATTACTTGCAATAGTTTATTCAAAGTAAGCGCTATGCAAATATTTTATTTAAGAAATAATGACAAGAAAAATCTGGACATATTTAGTATACATGCTTTTGGTTTTCAAAAGATATTTATGATGTTCTCTTGGTTGAATTTACAGATGGAAAACCCATGGATAGGGAGGGCCAACTATGTCCCATAGGGTTTATTCCCTACTGATGGTGGACTAAGATATTTTCATCTGAGTGCTTTGATATACTTTCTTCATTTCCTATGATTAATGTATTGCTTTTTGGTAAACCCTCTGTATTAGTCATATCTCTCTTACTATAATGAATACTTGAAATAATCATGCTAAAAAGAGAAAAGGTGTATTTTGGCTCATACTATAGGATCAGGTGGCCCAGTTGCCTTGGGCCGGTGGTGATGGATCATTGTAAAGAGTACAGGGCAGACAAGGGTGTTTCTGGTGGCCAATAAACCAAAGAAATAAAAAGGAAAGAGATACAGTCCCACAACCTTGTCTTAGTGATACTCTCAATAGCCCCAAATCCTCCCCTCTAAAGGGTCCACCTCTTCCCAGTAGTTCCATGGGCTAGAGACCAAACCTTTAACACATGGACCTTTCAGGAATACTTACAAGCTGACCTATAGTATTTTCTTTCTTTCTCTCTAACTGACATGCTGAAAAGAAAAGAAATTGGAAGAGGCTAGGGTGTTGATGGGACAGGCAAGGGCAGAAAGAGATTTCAAGAAATTCCTAGAAATTAGATAGCAGGTCTGACCTGTAATAGTCTATTTTCTGATCCCTTCCTATCACTGGAATTCAAAAACATGATTTTATTTTCAGACCACTTAATAAGACAAAATATATGACACCTCATCCATCCTATATTCTGAAAGTAAAATAATTTTCTGGTAAGAGATTTAAAAGGAACAAGAGAAACACTCTGCTATAAACAGTTTATTAGCATCATTACAAATCAATGGTGATTTACATTATAAGTGTATAAAACAAGGCCCTAGAGATATAAAACTCAGCTAGAAATTGTGTTTATTGCATTGAATACATACTGAATTTCTCAGATACATTTCTCAGATGACAGAAATGTATAAGTAATATATTAATGAAGACTCAATGTACAAACTAATGGTTTTGCATTGCATATGGGCTTTTTTAATGAAAATGATTTTAGGTGCTTTTCTTTATTTTTAATATTATAAAGTTACTGTCAAAGTTATTTAAACCATCTCCAAACCATCTTAGGAATTTTCAAGCTTCACTTTGATGCAGTAGCAATTAAACTGTAAATTTTAAAGAAATCACAGCACTTTCATTATAAAGATAAATAAACATAATTTGGATAGTTCCTTCTTCCCAAAATTTACATATTTAAGTGTGAGTTATTTGAATTAAAAGTTATGTAGAATACAATGGTTATTGAGGCATAAGTAATGAAAATATGCCTATTGAAGCTTAATGTACATTATTAAAATTCAATAGTAACTACAATAAATATTTAAGTTATTAACCCACAAAGGTTTTTATTTTCAGAAGGGAGTATTCTATCACTTACATTGTTTAGAGTTCCTGAAATATGACAGTAATGGAAAGCAGACCAAGTTCCTCTAGTTTTATTACTGTTTTAAATTCAATAGTCAATACAGCCCTTGCTGCATGTTCCTGTTTGGCCTATTCTCACTGCCACAAATACATGGAAATTAATAACATGCTCTTGAAATAAACAATAGGTCAAAAAGAAATCACAGAGGAAATTAGAAAATACAGTGAGAAGGATGAAAATAAAAGCATAATATAACAAAGTTTATGAGATACGGCAAAAAATGTTGAGGGAAATTTATAGATGTGAATAGATATGTTAAAAGACAAGAAATATAAAAAATAATTTAACTATATATCTTAGAAAAAAAAGCAAACTAAATCCTGATCTAGCACAGCGAAGAATAGATTATTCAAAATGATGTACAGAATTGAAGTCATCCCTATAAAAATCACAATGCATTTGCAGAAATAGAAGAAATCATCCTACAGCTTGTATCAAATTGCAGAGTCCTACATAGACAAAATAATATGAAAAAAAAAAACCTCAGATGGTGGACTCATTTCAAAGCTTACCACACGACTGCAGTAATAAAGCGATGGGGTCCTGAAATAAGGATAGATATGTAGACCAATGCAACAGAAGAGAAAGCCCAGAAATAAACCCTCTCATAAGTGGTAAGCATTTTCCAAGTAGGATGCCAAGACTATTTGATGAGAAAAGCCTAGTCTTTCTAAGAAATAGTGTTAGAAATACTAATACATAGTGTTAGTTAAATGACTCTGGACTCTTACTTCAAACCATATGCAAATATTAACTTAAAATGAACCAAACACCTAAATATAAGAACTAAAATTCATAAAACTGTTAAAGGGAAGCATAGGGCAGGATTTTATGATATTGAACTTGCCAATAGATTATCATGACACTAGAAGCAAGGTAATGAAAGGGAAAAAAATAGGCTAATTGTACTTCAAAAGAAATCTTTTGTTCATCCAAGGATTCTGTCAGCAGAGTGAGACCTATGTCTGCTTAATGGATATCAGAAATTTGGTAAGGGACTCTACAGTCTAGATTATTTAAGTCCTCTAAAAATCCATATTTTGGAACCATAAACCCCAACATAATGGAATTAAAACATTTGATTCACCAGAGGTGATTATGTGAAGTCTCCAAAAATGGCCCTAATAAAGTGGCCCAAGGAACATTTTTTATTTATTTATTTGTTTGTTTGTTTGGTGGAACTGGGGATTGAAATCAGGCATGGAAAAATGCTCAATATGAGTAGTTATTAGGAAATGCAAATAAAAACCACAATGATATACCACATCATGCCCATTAGGGTTACTGTCACTAAATATGCCCCCCAAAAGGAAAGGAAAGTGAAAAAGAAAATAAAACAAATATTGACAAGTATGTGGAGAATGTGGAATTCTTAAACATTCTTGTGGGTTTATAAAATGGTGCAGGTCTGTAGGAAACAGTTTGAGATTTCTTGAGAAAGTTAAACTGGGTATGTTTCTCAAAATTTAAGAAAGTAGAGACTCAAACAGAAGCTTATACCCCAATGTTCAGAGTTGTAATATTCAAAAAAGTCAAAGGATAGAAAAACCCAAGTATAATGTAATATATCTATATTTCTATCTATATGTATGTATATATAGAGAGATAGATAGATGATAGATATATATATCATCTATCATCTATATATGTGATATATATCTATATATCTATCATCTATCTATCTATCTATCTATGTATCTATCTATCTATCTATACCTTGTACATATTTTATTTGCATAGCTTCTGTGTTACAGTGTAGCAGAAAATGCCCCCTTGAGCCAGTAAACTTCAGTTGCCTGGGTGATAGTTGCTGTTGCAGGTCTGGTTGCTTGTGTCTCTTAGAAACAGATGTTCACTGTGATGCACATTGTAAAAAACAATCAAAGACAAACAAATACTCTATCCTTGCACATACACATGTATCCTTTGAACCCCATAAAAATATTCCCTCTAGCTCTTCAAGGCCTGAAATTTTTATAAAGATTGATTCCTTGTCATCGCCATCTCCCTCCAAATCCTGAGTATTATTTCAGTGTTTCTGCAGGCTGCTTCAACTACATATGCATATTATGTATGAACGATGTACCTATTTGTGCTATGATACTAGAGAGGGCCTATGTATCTAGCATCTATATCGTAATATAATTGGGGAGAATGCAAATACAAGGACCCCCTACAGAAGTTAAAGAAAACAAAACTTCACCGGTGGAATGATTTTGCAATCTATCTTCAGCTCCTTGTAACTTCCAGATACGTTTTTAAGGACAACTTTGAGCTGTTAGGCACAGGCATAAACCATCTTTCCTAAGAGAGATGATGGCACTAGTTGAGGCTGCAGAGAGGGGCAGTATTATAGTGCAGACTAAAGGTCAGCCAGGCAATATTGCCTCTAATTTTTATATTAATAGTCCAGGTATAGTGAAGACAAACTGGTATTCAAACTTAGGTCTGTCTGACTCCTAAGCATGAGCATTTTTTACATGAACATGTAAACTGCACAGATAGTTACTCATTCTATGTGGGTTGTGGCTCAGCTTCTGCAAGCCCCAGGCCTGGGCTGAGCTCCTGGACGTTCTGCTTCCTGTGAGTCAGAGAGATCTGATCAAGTCCCTTCTGCAGTGATCCTACTGATCAGAATTAATACATAGCAGTCTCAGTGTAGCTAATCTAAACTAAAGGACAAAGATGGCTTGCAGTTTGAACCAGAAAAGTAAAAACAAAGCAAACAAATTATTTTCATGGATTTTGTTGAGTTGAAATGCAAGAATGTCATGTTTTGATTGTTTTGGGTGCAACTCCATTGTATGTTTTCTGTCATTCTGTTGTTTGCACCAAATTGGTTAATATAAAGTCATAACAAACTCACTGACAGTGAAGTTTGAGAGGCTAACTTCCAGATAATTTACTGTCAAATTAACACAGAGTAGTTAATCATTTTTAATGTCTCTTTTCATACATCTATCTTCACCAAAGCAGTCCTTTCTGTTTAATACTCTGACCCAAATATTTAGAATGAATATTGCTGCTATCACAAATTTCCTCTAGGGAGAAGATTTAATGGGGGTGAAAACCTACACAATAAAAATAGCATGGAGAGATAAGCAAAAGGAAAATGTAAAAGTAAATGAGATGTAATATCATTCATTTCATTTGTAAAAGTATCTATTTTGTATACAAGGTGTCAGAGCTCTAAAGAATGCAATGTATTAATTATTAAAAATTTCTCATTGCTATTTATTTCTCAATAAAATAATTTTTTTGAAAAAGAATACTTTATCTCATGACTCTAGGTCAAAATAGCCACTGCTATTTGTTTTCATGATATTGTGTTCAGAGCAGCTCTCATTTTGTAATCTTTTTGATTATACAAGTTCCTAAGTGCACCATTTTGGAAAACACACACTATTTATCTACACTGGCATACAAAACCCATCCCAGACAAATTCTCTGGTATGGGCTGAATGTCATGCAACTCAATCCTGATACTGTCTATCTGGAAGTGGCCTCAGATCCCAAGGCTTGCAGGACCCTTCTCAGAGGCATTCCTCCACTTCAGAAGCATGTCATGAGGGTGGACCTCCAACACTTCTGGCTGGCTATAAATTAGAGACTCCCACAATTTTTTCTGCATCACTGATAACTGCTAGAATGATCATAAAACTCTGTGAAATGTGCGTGAAACTTTCGTGTCCCCTTTGGATGCGTCATTCTCCCAGCTTCTTAATTTGTTCACCAGAAGCTCATCAAGTCTTACTGTGTAAGAGATTTCATAAACCAGTAATGTGATTCAGCCAGTAATCAAAGAACTCTAAAGGCCTAAGGCAGAAGGATCACAAATTCTAGCCGAGCCTGAGCAATTTAGTAACTTAGAGAGGCACTAAATACATGTAGGTGTTTTTCTCTTACCCTCAATAAACATGGTTGCTTTTCACTCACTGTTGTGTGAACACTTTGCAATTCATTTCTTCCCACACACAAGAACCTGAAGTCTATCTGTCAGACCCACTGCCTAGCAACATTGGGATTAAGCAATATAACAAACACAAAATATTTACTATAAAGCCTGCTAGGTTTTGGAAACCCTACATATATAAACCACTATTATTTGTGTTAACAAATATGAACAATTTACAAATACTCTGTGATAGTAGTATGTGTCAAATCTGCTCTTTTCAGAATAAGTAATGAATTCTGGAAGTTATGTGTGATGAATGCCTGAGAAAGACACACCTGCATCCTAATTTGTTGACTTTTCATGGTTGAATATAAACTCTGGATACTCAGGGGTTTCAGGGATGAAAAGTTTTTGTTGTATTGGTATAGATGGAGCCAGGGAAAAGATGACTCCTGGGACAGCTTTCTAATACCTCTAGCAGCAGGGCTTGGTAGCATTTGGAAAAATGTCATCTAAATTTGGAGCTAAGAATGCATTTATAAAATTTGGGTAGAAAAGCATTAGTTATTGTCATTGAGTTACAGAGAAGAGAGGTGGGATTACAAAACAGAACAAGATTTGGGATAGGAGGGCAGACTTTATTACTACCAGACTGATTGAGGTTGACAGTTGGGCAAGTTTATATGTAGACCATGGCCACTGTGCTTGACTCTGATGGGATTTATGTTTCCAACATCCAGCCAGAAATGAATTCCTTTTTTTGTGGGTTTCCACAAAAGCTGTTTACTTATTAACTTTCCTTTCCATCCTTCAGTCCTTGTAATTAAAGTTGTCATAATTAAAATTAAGTCATTCATGTCAAGCCCTAATCAAAACAATAAAATTAAATTAAGCAAACTCATGGGATTATGACAGAGAGGATCTCATGATTATATACCTGACAACAAGAACTGTCAGAAAAACACAAACAAACAAACAAGCAAAAACTCAGCAAGAACCACAACCTTGCACAAAGGCCATGGGAAACTTACACGGAAAAAAACATCTGCCCAGAACTCTTGTTTAATCTACAACAGATTTCACTCTTGTAATTGATCCTTGTAGTCAAAGTTTATTATTTCAAAATAACTTGAGCCATCTTCATTTGCCCATAAAACTTTGCTTTGCCTTAATCTTATTGGGCACACAATTTACTAGGGGATGCATATTCCCATTGCATTGCTCGATACAGCTCAATTAGCTTATTAATCTTTGGAGAATCTCTGTTATAAAGGTTGACACTTGCTTGTCCTACTTAGTGATGGCTGTTGTGTTAGTCAGCTTCTTGACACTGAGATGCAATACCTGACACTCACAGCTTAATGGAGGCAAGATGTAATTTGCTCATAGTTTTGGTCTATGAACAGCTGGCTCCAAAGTAGAGAGACCAAGGTGATAATGGTGAAAGAGAACTGCGGAGAATAACTGTGTAGTTCATGGTACTCAGGAAGCAGAGAAGAGGAAGACTGCCAGACAGGAAAGGCAAGGAACTGGACCTAGACCCGAGGGCCACCCTCTACGACCCATCCTTATTCACTTAGAGGTGTACTCCAATCCCCAGGGTAGATTCCAAAACAAACCAAGTCAAAATCTCACCCTAACTGCTCAGTGGCTTTCTTAGTCCCACGTAAATATTAGTAAGTACTCAAATTAACCACTGCAGGGGATGAATTACTCCTCAGATACCAGGGCACTACAAAAAAGTGGGAGATTTGTTCATTTTTGGTAGACTATGTTGAATGTTATCATATAAGGCTCCCCAGTCTCATATCAGGCAGGGTAAGAGGCTACTTGTTGTTTTTTTAACCTGAAGTTCTGGTTTAGAAGGCTTTATACTATGCCTCCTTAACAGTTGGGTTTTCTTTTCTTTCTTTCTTTCTTTCTTTCTTTCTTTCTTTCTTTCTTTCTTTCTTTCTTTCTTTCTTTCTTTCTTTCTTCCTTTCTCTCTTTCTCCCTCTCTTTCTCTCTTTCTTTCTCTCTTTCTCTCTCTCTCTCTTTCTTCCTTTCTTTCTTTCTCTCTTTCTTTCTTTCTTTTTAAGAAAGGATCTTCTTATGTAACTCAAGCTGGCTTTGAACCTACCATGTAGCCCAGGCTGGCCCTGAACTCATGCAATCCTCCTGCTACAGCCTCCTAAGTCTCATGCACTGTCTCCCCTAGCTGGCTCCTGTTAAATCGTGGGAGAATTCGTCTATGTGTATGTGTTCAATTCAGAGTAAGGCTGATGGCCACCCTCAGACACTAGTGCACTCATCAAAGTGCTGGAACAAGGTTGATATTTAGGCAAACACACTGAATTTTCTAGTTTCTAATATACTACAGAGGAAGAAGATGATGTGTATCTGTTGTAAGAATCAAGAAATTTATAATTTATGATAAGAAAGGTTATTGTGCATAGGTAGCTAATAATAATTTCTGAGCCCTACTATGACAAAAACTTATGGATTGAGAAGTTCTAACAGAGTAATAGAGTGGCTCTGGTGCAATGTGATGTTTGTCTACATTGTCTCTCTGGCTATTTTTTTTTTCTCTCCTTCATTTCCAGGTCACTGTCACTACTACTGGCCAATTTTCTTATTCTACACATCCTTTTTTTCTATTGGTACTAATTCTATCTTCATCATGTCATGTCTCTAGTTGGCCCTGGAATTCATAGGAAGTAATGTGATTATTTTTCTGTCCAGAAAGATAGATGCTCAGCTGCCTACAGCTATTCATAAACTTTGATAGTAGATGAACAAACTCACTTTTTTAGCCTTCCACAGCTTTCAGATGTCTAGAAAAGTATCTATCTATCTAATCTATCTATCTATCTATCTATCTATCTATCTATCTATCTATCTATCTATCTATGTATCTATCTATCTATCTATCTATCATCTATATATCAATCTATAATCTATCAATCAATCTGTCTATCTATCTATATATCTATCTATCTTCTTTCTTTATAATGTAGGAAATCATAGGTGAAGCTATAAATGGAGGAATAACTATCCAATATATTCTAAATATATTCATATTAATCTTTCTCATCACATTGCCAAAGAAGATGAAGATACTTCTCTAAGAAAAAATGACATTTTTCTGTCCATCTGCAAATTTCACAGGATCTCAATAATGAAAAAGGGATTCTGAGTTATGCAGTCAGAGAATTACAAATGCAATCCTGATTCACAAATTATCCCAATAAGGTCCAGCTGGTGAATTTTCCATCCATACCAGGAAATTTGAGAAAGATTAGATAATTTAAGACTAACACAAACAAACAAACAAAAATTTATTTTGACTGTGACCACATTGTTCCTTAATTATTCAAATGAATAAATAGATTAAAAAACAAACAAAATCCAGTGGGTATAAACTTTTCAACTGTTCAACCTAGAAAGACAGTATAGGCAATTGTCACATCCTACAGGGGCCCTTCTCTTACCTTTTTGCCTCAAGCTAGAGGTTTGGGTCACATTAGGTTTTGTGTATTATTAGTAACTATTCATACCCAACAATTTTGTTCTCCTGAAACTACTGTCTTGAAGTGATCATTTATTTAGGATTCCTAAAACATCCTTAACAGAGCAGACTCCATTCAATAGGTTTGTAAAAGATGATAAGGAAAAAGTTCACAAAGAAATAAGAATTCAAGATACACAAAGACCTTCAGACAATGGGCCATCTCTCAAGAGAAGAGACGCAGTGCCAGGTCCAGTGAAGCTCTTGAAGTTTCCAAGGGGAAGCATGATAAGAGGAGGGGGAAATACAGATAAGGGACAGAAAGTTGAGGTCAGGTGGAGTTCTTTCTCTGGATTGGAGGAAAGGAGCCATTCAACCACTGTAGCATGTTTATTTATGCACTTGGCTGGTTGCTATCGTGTGACACCTTTTTGCCTAGCAACCCACTGCTTGGATTCTCTCAGGACTTGTGCTCTCTGGACTGAAGCAGCGTATTCACATGGTTTGCCTCCAGTGCTCTTTGTTCTTAGGAGGTAAACATGTGATCAATTTCCAGCTTCAGCCATTCCCTGAAACATATTACAGGATAATCTTAAGAGTCTGTATCAATGGATTAAAAGATTAAGAGTATGAGGAAAAAGTAATAAAACTAGGAATAAACAACTTAAAATATACTTCTAAAATGAAAGATTAGGGCTGGAGAGATGGCTCAGTAGAATAAGTGCTTGCCTTGCAAGCACAAGGGCCTGAGTTCAATCCCTGGTACTGCAAAATAAATAAATAATAAAATAAAATAAAATGAAAAACTATTCTATATCTGATTCTACTCAAGAAAAAAAAATTCATTATTGATTGACCCCAGAATATGTATGAATTATTTAGCATCAGACAAAGAGGCCTAGAAAATTAAGAAAGCCATTAAAAACTCTGCCTCTGTCTCTGTCTCTCTGTCTCTCTCTCTGTCTCTCTCTCTGTCTCTCTCTCTCATGAGCTGGATATGTAGATCAAAAGAAGAGTGCAAATTGAGCATGTCCAAGGCCCTGGGTTTTGCAAACAGAATTTTTTTTAAAGCAATAAAATTGTTATCTCTGAAACAGAGAGAGAAGAAAATTTTGTTTGGTTACAGAGGTACAGTTTCTGGGGTATTGGTCTTTTTCTGTTTCCTAAATTGACTGGTCATATACATAGTTGGTAATGATACATCTAAATTGTATATACAGTGATATATTTAATTTGCACACCTACCTTAGTTCCTGAATTAGGAAAAAGCTATACTGGAAACAAAGATTTATCCTTCTGTATCTTCAAAGGAATGATGTAGTTCCTGTTGCTATGCCTCAAAAATAAATTTTCCATAATGTGAAAACATTCAGGGAAGAACTCGAAATAATTGAAAATTTTGAAAAAAGTTAAATAGGTGGTTTTGTTTATTTAAGGTTAGATTTGAACTTTCAACCTGGAAGTGAGAAATCTAATTAGAAATAATTAAATGTACAAAATCACGAGTATTGTGAATAAAATGAACCCAGATTTGCTTATCATCAACCTCAAGTCTGAGGGCAGGGAGATGGAAATGTTTTAAAGTCACAAATTCAAAAGCTGAAGAGGTAAGTGCAGTAGGAAACATATAATTGCATTTCAAAATATTTGGACAAATCATGACTCATATAGTCATCAATGACTTTAAAGTATACTCAGCTCTTATAATTAAGATGGTTTCTAAAGGGGTAATAAAAATATTTCTCAAGTAGGAGAATTCAGGTGTGGATAGACAATATGTTTAAATGTTCTGAAACAGCTCATGAGTTATGAAAGTTTGAGAATATTGATGCAATCAAAATATTACCCCTAACCAATTCAGCATGCTACTTTTTGTTCTTTCTAGTTTAGATCCTAGCACACTGGAGAAAAACTTTCAGCAATGAATGTTCCCTTCTGACTGATGGCCAGAGGTCAGGCCTCTGCAACAATTCTGGTGAACACGTGTAACTTCTTGGCTTATCTCTATTGTTTCATCTTAAATCCCGCAAATCAGATGATGCAGATGAGCAGCGCTGCAGTTCCTTCTCATTTGCATTTTATTAGCTTTATGACAGTTTCCTTCTTGCATGATATTACCTAATTACATCCTTCAAAGAAGCACTAACATATCACTCTCCACTTTCAATTATTCACCCACCCTCGTCCAGAAAATCCACCCAGAAATTGGGTTGTTGTGCGAAGGTGATGATGTGAAGAAGTGGGACCATTCTCCCGGTCAGGGGGCCTTAACGAGAAGTCTGGCTTTGGCCCTGTTCCCTTCAAGTTAATTTTCTAACCACAGAGTAACGTAAGTCTCAGAACTTTCAAGATACTACCCAACGTTATTGCTCCTGTATTTTACTGAATGTCTTTCCAACCTGCTTATTCCAAATGACTTGGGCATGTTCTCCCAAACCATCCATTTGCAAAGAGTCATATTTTCACAGATTTCAAAAAAGGCAGGGCCAGGGATATAGCTCAGTGGCATAAGTGCCTGCCTGGTAAGCGCTATGTCCTAAGTTTTATTCCCAGTGGTTTTAAAAGCGTAATAGTCTCTCAAAATCTTTGAAAAGAGAAAATTTAGAACTGATTTTTGATATCTGTTTCAACCAGTATACAACTTCCTCATGCATTTGTCATCTCTTTAAACACAGATGATCAGGTCTACGCAAAATTGTGAAACTGACCTTAGTACCTGATGTTCCTTCTTTGACTCTCTTCTGTCTCTGTGCTGCCATTCCCTGTTCAGTACTCAACTCAGGAGCCCTGTTACATTAGACCTCCTTTTTATTCTATTTCATCTTTATTCTATTTCCTCAGTGCACCTTGGTTTTTGCGACAAAGCATGAATGGTTCACATTTTCATCATTTGGTCTAACCCCTCTCATTCTGTCTACTTGCAATCTCTCAAACAAATATATATTTGTTACTTCCAGCAAAGTCCCAGAAATTGAGTAATATGCTAAAAAGCAAACTGTGGTAAATGATATGCCTCTGGTTCTGACACTTCTATGACCCAGTTATTTTGAATTCTCTAACCTCTGATTTTATTATTTGTAAGCTGGGACTACTAATGCTTAGTTTGTGTTCCTTGTAGGACATTTTTCAGACCATGTACATTAAATAAATTTATCATTGCCTTATCCATAACCACCCTTTGATGACTTTTGGGGCGGTATGTCTCTTTCTTCCTTAATCTTTTCAATTTTTTAAAATATTTGGCTGTTGATCCTGCTAATTTTCTTGTTCATTACTTATTCCATTTTCTCCTTATGGATAGTCAGCAACAAGAATTTATGAGTTTTAGAATTTTTTTCAGTTATTGTTTGTAAACTCCCAAGCATTTTCTATATAGTCCTTTATGCTATCTGCACACAGGAATAGTTTTCTTTCTTCCTTTCTAATCTGTATGCCATTTATTTCCTTGTCATACTGCCTAGAACCTCCAGTACAACTTCAATGTAAGATGGTCCTGTTCGCTTCAAGCTAATTTGTGTATATTTGCCTTTCACTTCTTTCTTTCTTTCTTTCTTCTTTCTTCACATGGGGTCTATGTGGTTCAGGGTGGCCTTGAACTCATTTTGTAGCATGGACTGGCCTTGAAATCACAGCAATTCTCCTGCTATTGTCCCTGAGTGTTGGGATTATAGGCATATATCACCATGCTCAGCCCTTTTACCATTCTTAGAAGAAAATTCTTGAGCCTTTGATCTGAATTATTAAGAAATATGTTGTTTAATTTTCAAATATTTATGCAATTAAAAATTTTTATTCTGTTTATTGACAATGAAATTCTCTTGTGGTCAGGATATATGCCTTATATTGTTCAAATGATTTAAAATTTATTGTTATTTTATTTAGTCTAAAGGGAGAATATTTTGCACTTCTTTGAGAGTATGTGCATGTGTACTTCATAAATACACATCATGTTTGTTGACAGTGTCATTAAAATCTACTCCATCCTTTATGGACTTATGTTAGTTGTTTAATCTGTTAGAATGAATTAGTGCTTACCAGGGGTCAGAAGAGTTGGAAGAAGTGGGGGGTAAGGTTATTAAGGCATAGTACAAAGAGATCTTTGTAATGATAGAATAGTTTAATATTTGTTTTGCAGTGATGTTGGTTCATGACAAGATAATACAAAACTGTAATGCAAATTTCAGAATGACAGATGTAATGCATTTTAAAAGCTATACTAACTGTAACTAGATTAACTACTATAAATAAAAGTCAGATTATCAGATTGCACTTAAAAGGAATGTTTTTCTACAAGAGACACTCATTTCAAGAACACAAATTTTTTAACAACAACTAATTTCAACAACACAAATTTTTCCATTCTTTAGTAATGACTAAAGTCACTAAAGTCATTAAAGTTATTACTATAATGGAACTATAATGGCCATATTAATATCAAGAAAAATTAATTTTATAATGAAAAACTTTCTTGGGACAAAGAGGGA
Source organism: Ctenomys sociabilis (assembly GCA_004027165.1). NCBI lineage: Eukaryota > Metazoa > Chordata > Mammalia > Rodentia > Ctenomyidae > Ctenomys > Ctenomys sociabilis. The sequence continues at coordinate 14,485 of PVKA01036533.1, forward strand.
CATTTGAAAATGATATCAAGGCCAATACAGAAGGCAGATACAATGATTATAAATATTTACTTAAGAACATGTATAGTCCTCTATCATAGCAACCACTGACGAACAGTAACCATGGCCCTACATTATCCCATGGCTGTGGGCCTCAACAAAGGCTACAAGGTGACTACGACTGTGAGCAAACTGAAGCACAGCTTGCATCACAGATGCCTCATCAAACACACCAGTTCATGCTGGACATGATCTGGGAGGTGTGTGGCTTTGCCCCCTATGACTGGAGAGCCAGTCCAGGAACCACTCAAGGTCTCCAAGGACAAATTACATTTCCAGTTCATCAAGAAAAGGGTGGAGACGCACATTCACACCAAGAGGAAGCATCTGCTGGCCGCCATCATGAAGGCAGCTGATAAGAAGGATTGAGCCCCTCTGGAATGATGATGATGAAGAAGAAGAAGAAGAAGGAAGAAGAAGAAAAAGAAAGAAGAAAGAAGATGTATAAAATGTAGCACTAGCAAACTGAAGAAAAATTTAGACAATACATTAATAGTGGGAAGACTGCACTCTCGGGGATAAATGCCCTGGTGAAAAAAATGATGAATTTTATGGTAAATGTATGATTAGTTTTAAAAACTGTTACCCAATCATTTTATTTTCCAGAGTCATGTATTATGTCACACTCCTGCCAGTAATGTAAGATAGAACCACTGTCTCCACATGGTTGCTGGTAATTGGTATTATTTGTTTTCATTTGACCTATTCTGATGGACACGTTGTGATATATCATCAAGTTCTTGAATTGTGTTTGCTTAATTACTAATTATCTTGAACACTATTGGTATCTACATTGCCTCTTTTATGAAAAGTTCCTTTATGTGTCTAAATCATTAATTTCAGACTTTTGCCATCAATTTTGAAACTTCTACACAAGTCCTTTGTCAGATATATCATTAGAAAACATTTTATTGAAATCTGTAACTTGCTTTTTCATGCTTTGATTCTATACACAGCGAATATTTTTAATTCTGGAGTTGATTTATTGGATTTTATTCCTTATTAAGATTTTGCCTGAAAAATTTTCACCAAGCCATAAGTCCACCAAATTCTGTTATGCTTCTGAAACTTTTTATAGTGTTATGGTTGAAATTGAGACATATGACCTGTTTTTGTTAATTTTTAAAAGGCATACAGTTTAGGTCAAGGTTCAATTTTCTGTCAGTCTCTGTTTGTGTCTCTGTCTCTGTCTCTCTCTCTCTCTCTCTACCTCTCTCTCCATCTACCTATCCCAGCACCATTTATTTGAGAGATTTGTTTTCCTTCACTAAATTGTTTTTGTGCTTCTTTCATAAGTTAGTTACTTATAATAATGTGAGCTGATTTCTGGTTTCTTTATTCTGCCCCTTTGATCTATTTGCCTACCCTTATACCAGTGTCACAACAGTCTTCTTGTAGGATACAGTGTTTCTGCTCATTTTATTCTGTTTATTTCAGAACTGTTTTAGATATTATAGTTTCTTTACCTTTCCATTTAAATCTTAGAATACAGTTGTCATCCTGGAATTTTGTTGATAAATGTATTAAATCTGTAAAAATCAACATAAATATGACATTTTTACTATGTTGACTCTTATATAAACACGATATGTGCCTATGAGCGACGGCTTCTCATCATGGTGGACCCTAGAGATAAGGCGCTCCAGGACTACTGCAAGAAGCTGCTGGAGCACAAGGAGATCGATGGCCGTCTGAAGACGTTAAGGGAAGAATTAAAAGAACTTACCAAGCAGTATGAAAAGTGTGAAAATGATCTGAAGGCCCTATAAAGTGCTGGACATGAATGGGATTTCTAGTCCTACTCTTTTGAGGAGTCTCCACACTGACCTCCACAATGGTTGTACCAGTCTACATTCCCACCAGCAGTGGGGAAGTGTGCCCTTTTCCCCACAACCTCTCCAACATTTGTTGTTGGTTGATTTCCTTATGATAGCCATTCTTTCTGGAGTGAGATGGTATCTCAGTGTTGTTTTTATTTGCATTTCATGAATGGCTAGCGATGTGGAGCATTTTTTCATATATTTATTTATTTGCTTCTTTAATTGCCGGCTATCCCCCTACTGGGAATTTTCCCAAAGGATCTGGATACATTGTATCATAGAGATATATGTGTACCTATGTTTATAGCAGCGCGATGTGTGATAGCAAAATCTTGGAACCAACCAAGATGTCCATCACATGAGGAATGGTTGAAAAAGATGTGGTATTTCTATATAATGGAGTATTACTCAGCTATTAAGAATGATAAGTTTGAAGCATTTATACTGAAGTGGATGCCACTTGAACATATACTCATAAGTGAAATAAACCAGTCACACATGTGTAAATATCGTATAGTCTCCCTAGTATAACAAGCGAAAAGCAGAAATATGAAAGGAAACGTACAACAAGTAAAATCAATTGAGTCAGATAAGGCAAAGTGAATGGCATATGCTGCAGGATACTAAACAGTTTTTCTTCTGGATGGTTAACAGCCTAAGATCAAAAGTCAGAGTTGGAGAAATAGAAGAGCCACAAGGCCAGCTAACATTTTGGCCCTAGCCTTTCAAGGTCAGCGAAGACTCAGCACATAGGAGAAACTGTACTGCAACATCATGAAACTCAGGTGAGCTCCAAATTTTCTGAACAAGGAGATTATGGAGCCACAGAGGAAAGAGACTGAAGTTCTATATTGTGCCTGGGGAGAATCACAGGAAGAGAAAACTTTCTCTCAAGCTCTCACAGAGAGCAAACTGGTCAAGCATTGGCCGTGACTCATCCACATGGATGACACATACAAAGGAACTACAGAATAATGTACAGGACTACAAGATAAACCCAAAGAGGACTTCACTGACCACATAAGAAATATAAAGTTCATGTGTTGATATATAAGTCTTGATCTATCTGGGTCTTAACCATCCAGCAGAAAGTATAAAAATGAAGTATACATCGTGCGGCCATAATATTAAGCTGAGCTGTAAATGGCTATAGTTGACAACTTCTTTGAATAACTCACTATTGTTATAGAATGCTGGACTGTGTTGGATTGTGATGTCGAGTTCAAGCACCTAAGTTAGTTGAAGGACAATGGAGTGCCCATCTTTGACAGGTGTAGACAAAGGAAGGGGTGTAGAAAGAAAAAAATCATGATGTATGTGTATAGACAGTACAGTTGGGATAGATAACGCTGTGCTTCTACATAATTCTATGATAGGCAAGATCTGCACTAATGGTGGTTGGACAGGATATTATGTCGGCTTCTAGTACTACGGTCATCTACTAGGAAAATAATTATTGAATTTTTGATATAATTCAGGTATAAAAAATAAGTAAGCAGCTACACTCTTAATTCACTGATAAGAGATAGCTGCTAAAATAATATCTGTAAATATAATATCATGTATGCACCTTGTACAATACCAAAACATTATGCAAACAGTTTGCAATATATTAATTTATCAAATCTGTATTGTTAAGGTGTCTTGAAACTGTCTGATTGACATTTGTAGTTCAATTAAAAAAAAAGTGTTGGGCAGATTGTGGTGAAGTGCTTATACAATTAACTGAAGAAAAATTTATTGTTAAAGCTACAAATGGACCAAGATACGTTGTGGGTTGTGATTGACAGCTTGCCAAGAGAAAACTGAAGCCAGGAACAAAAGTTGCTTTGGATATGACTATACTAATTATCATGCGATACTTGTTGAGAGAAGTGGACCCATTGGTTTACAAAATGTCTCAAGAGGACTCTGGGAATGTGTCTTACTCTGAGATTGGAGGGCTGTCAGAGTAGATTTGAGAATTAAGAGAGGTAATAGAATTACCTCTCACAAACCAATAATTATTCCAGCATGTGGAAATAATACCTCCAAAAGGCTGTTTGTTATATGGACCACCAGGCACAGAAAAAACACTCTTGGCATGAGCTTTGCTAGCCAGTTGGACTGCAATTTCTTAAAGGTTGTTTCTAGTTCTATTATAGACAAGTACATTGGTGAAAGTGCTCATTTGATTAGAGAAATGTTTAATTATGCAAGAGGCCATCAGCCATGTATCATTTTTATGGATGAAATTGATGCTATTGGTGGTCGTCGGTTTTCTAAGGGCACTTCAGCTGACAGAGAAACCAGGAGATGACAATTCCACAGCTGTAAGATGGTGTAAAGAAAAACAATATAAGACTGATAGGTGTCAAGGAAAAAGCAGATATCAACACAAATAACATAAAAAGTCTATTTGCACATGTAGTGGCAGAAAATTTTCCAAGCATGGGAAAAGAATCTGGAATACAGAAAAGTGAGGGATATAGAATTTCAATTAGCCACAACCAAAATAAACCTACATTCAGACATATAATAATCAAGATCCCAGAGTCAGCACAAGAATAGATTATTAAAAGCTATTAGAAAAAAGGAAAAGATCAACTATAAAGGAAAGCCCATCAGAATCATGGCAGCTATTCTAAACACAAACTTTCAAGTCAAAAAGATCTTAGAGTGAAGTATTTCAGGTCCAGAAGAAAAACAACTTCTAACACAGATTGATGTACCCTGAAAAGCTACCTATCAAATGTAATGGAGATATATGGTACTTCCATGACAAAGAATAATTGAAATAACTCATGACCACGAAACCACTCCTACAAAGCCTATTGAAAAATATTCTAGAAAGAGAAAGTAATGACCACAACTTCAAGAACAACAAGAGAAACAAACCATCAAACAGAGCAAGCAATTACACAGAGGGAAAGCGTAGAGAACCTAGAGGAGGAAATTAAAATGACAAAGGTAAGCTAATATATATCAAGTATAGCCATCAGTGTAAATGGCCTTAATTCACCAATCGAAAGAATCAAACTGGCAGTGTGGATCAACAATATGTTGTATACAACAAACACACTTAACTCAAAAGGGAATTCATAAAATGAAAGTCAAAGGCTACAAAACAGTATTCCATGTGAAAAAATTAGAGATAGATATTTTGGTTGCTGACAATGTGAGTTTCACTGTATACTTGTTAGGGGAACACTTCAAGAGGAAGAGATAAAAATCATAAATATTATGCATCCAATGTGGCAGGACCCAACTATTAAAGACAAATTTTACAAATATGGAAAAAAAGAGCAATAGCACAATAGTCATGGGGGACCATAACAGCCCATTGTCACAAAGAGATAGATTAAATATGTAAAAAAAAATCAGCAAAAAATGATAGAACTAAACCAATGACAAGAAAAATGAAGTAAAAAAATACACTAAGTAGATCTTTACAGAGTGTGCCACCCGAGAACACCAGAATAAACATTCATCTAAGCCACAGGTGGGATATTCTCCTAAATAGACCATGTATTAGCACATAGAACATACTTGAGATATGAAGGAAATTATCTCATTAATATTATCTCAATATAGTATAATGAAACTGGATATTATTGACAAAGGAAATCACAAAACCTCCATAAACACATAGTAATTAAGTGATTAAAGAAGAAATTAAACAATATTTACAATCAGATGAAAATGAAGATAAAACTTACCAGGACCTGTGAGATACAAGGAAAGCAGTGTTGAGAGGGGAATTTACAACAATGAATTATCACCTCAGGAAAACAGAATAAGCCTGAGTAAACAACCTTATGCTGCACCTCAAGCTTCTAGAAAAAGAAGAGCAAGTCTAGCCCAAACACCAAAGAAAATGCACTAGAGACTATGCAGTAGAAACTATGCAAAGAATTAATGAATTGAAGAGTTGGTTCTTTAAAGAATAAATGAAATTAATAAACCCCTAACTTTATTTTAAAAAGGAAAGGAAAATCTCAAAATTCATGCAGTAAGGAATGAAAAGGTAAAATTACAGATCAAATTCTATAGATCAAATAGAAATTAAGATCAATACACACTTCAAAAATATTTCTCTCACAAGATGAAAAACACAGAATAAATGGATAGATTCCTAGATACATGTGAATTGCTGAAGCTGAATCAAGAAGTTATAAAAATTCATAATAACCCAATATCAGTGAATGAAATTGAAAATGTAATAAAAAATCTAAATGTAACAAAGAAAAGCTCAGATCCTGATGGATTCACAGATGCATTCTACAAGAAATGTGGAGAAGATTTAATAACAATTCTTCTCAAGCTCTTCAATGAAATTAAAAAGGAAACAATTTTCTTGTACTCATTCCTGGAAGCAAGTATTACCCTGATACCAAAATCTGAGAAAGACCCAAACAAAACAAGAGAACTATAGACCAATCTCCCTAATAAATTCAGATGCAACAATCCACAATAAAATACTAGCAAAAAGAATGCAGCAAATCATCAAGAAGCATATGCATCAAAACCAAGTGGGATTCATCCCAAGAATGCAGGGATGGCTTGATATTTGCAAATTCATAAATGTAATGCTTCACCTTAACAGCGAAAGACAAAAAACACACAATCATCTCAATAGATGCAGAAAAAGCTTTTAGCAATATCAAACACTCATTCAAGAAAAAAACCCTAGAGAAAATCAGAAGAGATGATTGTTACCTTAACCTGATAAAAGTATTTTATTATTATTATTATTATTATTATTATTATTATTATTATTATTAGTAGTAGTAGTAGTAGTAGTAGTAGTACTTCAGTACACGGTGAGTCTACAGGGTCAGATCAGACTACACAGATCAGACTTGTAGTTGTTCTCCTGTTTTCAGCTTCCCAAGTGCTGGGATAATGGCACGTGCCACCATGCCCAGTCTTAGTCGCAGCCATTTCAGCATGCCCCAGGAGCAGGGCTGGCATGGTAGGCTGGGGACAGAACCCCCCACCCCTATGTCTGTATAAGTAAGTACTTTAATCCACTGAGCTGGCTGGCTGGCCTAAAAGTTAAAGAGGAAGAGATAAAAATCATAAATATTATGCATCCAATGTGGGAGGATCCAACTATTAAAGACAAATTTTACAAATATGGAAAAAGAAGAGCAATAACCCAATAGTCATGGGGGACTATAACTTTTAAAATCAAGTAAAAGATAAGGCTGTCCACTGTTTCCATTCAACCCTGTTCTTCTCCTCTTGGAAAATTTTCCAGAAGAACTAAAAACATAGTACCACAATGACATATATGCATGCACGTCCATAGGAACACAATTTGTCACAACACAACAGCTAAATCTTGAAAATGACCCAAATGCCCATCAACTGAGGAATG
>PVKA01036534.1:0-21714 GCA_004027165.1 Ctenomys sociabilis
TTATTCGGCGAAGACATCCTAGTCAAGGCTATGCGCGTGCTGTGATTTTGAAGACAACTCTTCCCAAGAACTTGTCACGATCATCCTCATTTCTTAGGTTCTTTGATCCCTCGATTCTGCACTCTACTGTTGCTTCTTTCTTGGTGCTGTTAGATTCAAAGGAGACCTGGACAGCAACCAGTGGCTGGAGATAGCCCACCTGACAAACAGAAATGCACGAGCTCACATTCTATAGTGATTTCATTTACATTTCAGGAGGGGTTAGTTTACTTTTAGAAATTTTTTTTTTTTTCTATTCAGAATCTTTCTTGTTTATGTCTCATACTCTTAACTATCTTTAACATGATGCACAGTGTATTAACTATTATTCTATTATGTTACAAAAGTTGGTTTAAAAAAAAAATCATTAACTAGACCAACTTGGGGCCTTTGCCTACCTCCCAGCTTTTTATTTCTATTAAAAAAAAATCTGAGACTGTCTCCTAAGCTGTTTAGGTGGGACTCAAAAGTTGTGACCTTCTGTCCACCTCAGCTTGCTTCAGTGCTGGGATTAAAGATGCATACCACTGTGGCCAGTTCCTTACTGTTCTAACTGATCAAAGTCAGACTAAAATTTCCCATAATCACTGTTTTAAATGTATTCCAAAAGCTGTGATTATTACCTAGATATTCTATAGTAAAATCTTGGTATGAATTTTCCTTTCCATTCTTCCTACCATGTGAAAAAAGTCTTTTTGAGTTGGGCTGCCCTATACTTTCAATGCCCCCACTTTAGCCTTCTGAATTTCTACTGTATTGTGACCAAAAGGTGTTGATTACTAATACATTTACTTTTAGTACAGAGAATTGAACACAGTGCCTTTCCACTGAACCTCACCTGCATTTTTTTTACTTTGTAAAGGGGTCTTACCAAATTGCCCAGGCAGCTGGGATTATAGGTGTAAAGCCACCTGAGCACATTTCTACTCTATGACAATTTCATGACATGTGCCTATGAAGGATATGCATTCCCTGTAGTCTTTATTATTAGGCTTGATAAATATTCCTACCGCCACCTTACTGGTTATTTTATGTCTATAACCTATATATATGCTTTAGTAAGGACACAGACATACATTTATATATAAAACTTTGTGTGAACATATATAAACTTCAATGTGGCTTCTAAACAGAATTCTTCACTAAAAGGAACCAGAGGAGATTTCGCAGCTGGTGGAGGAGAAACATGAGATAACCCTAAACAGAATGGCTGTAGTAATCCCAGCATTCACCAGGCTGAAGCAAGAAGAGTGCTGTGAATTCGAGGCCAACCTGGGCTGCACAGGGGTTTAAGGCCAGTCTACTACATAGTGAGACCATGTCTCAAAAACACCACCTAGAGTGCTCTGCAGTGCTGCATTATGTGGCTGCCTTCTGATGCCCTGAACAGCATTTTAATTGGGAAAGAAACTGTAGTCTCAGATCCAGCGCAAAAGACAGTGTGGGAGTGCTCTTCAAGCCTGCACTGCTGCTAGGGCATAGGTGTAGGTGGTTACAGCTGCAGTCCTTCACCTGTGATCATGCCTGAAGACACTCAGGAGCTGCCTCAGTTGCTTCAGTGAGTGGCAGGAATGACAGGCCAAGTCTGTTCAATTGGGGGCAGGGTGCTGAGGGCATTAATGGCAATGTATCTTTTAACATAATATTAACCAGTTTTTGGATCAGCCTTCTCTTTTCCTGTACTCTTTTAGGGAAGGGTCTACAGGGTGTTCAGGGTCTCACTACTAGATCAGACTCAGTGATCAGATTCAGTGATCCACCTTTTTACGGCCTCCCAAGAGACGGGATTACAGGCATGCGCCACCACGCCCAGTCTCAATTGCCATCTCAGCCTGCCCGGAGTCAGGGCCGGAGTCAGGGCCGGCATGGCAGGCCTGGGGTTTGAACCTTAGGCCCCTGCCCCTGCTTGTAGGGGCTTTAATCTGCTATTTGGCCAGTCCTTGGCTCAGCCTTTGTAGATCTCAACAAAGTCTGCAGATGAGTAGCTGTGTATCTGTGTTAATGGCCTTTGACATCTGTGTGCCACTACTGTGTAATTTATTCGGGAGAAAAAATGTGTATGTGTGTGTATATATATATATACACACACATCTATATCTGTCTATTGTAAAAAAGGAAAATGTTAAGACGAAGTAAAATTTGAGAAATGAGGTGAGATTTAAGAAATCTTGTAAAGGGCTTATATATCACTTTCTACTATCCTAGGAACTTTAAGTCTGGAATAATTTCAAAGTTAAAAGTAACCCACATTTTACAAGTTTCAAAAAATGATTTTTTTTTTGGTATCAGGAATTGAAATAAGGACCTTGCACTTGTCAGGCAGGCACTTACGCTGCTGAGCTATCTCCCTGGCCCCAAATGATTATTTTTTAAAGGTGATTTTTATATGTATTTTTAATTTTTTTTTTTTTTTTAATATTTATGTAAGCCGGGCGTGGTGGCGCAGGCCTGTAATCCCAGCACTAGGGAGGCTGAGGCAGGAGGATTGTTGTGAGTTCGAGACCAGCCTGAGCTACAGGGTCTCATTATGCAGCAGCTCAGATTCGTAGTGACCCTAGCTCACCTTCCCCGTACGGGCACTACCGGCATGTGCTGCCACGCCCGATTTCAGCTTGGTGGGCCCAGGCTGGGGTCAGCATGGCATGTGGTACTGGGGATCGAATCCAGATTCCTGCACCTGCCAGGCAGGCACTCAGACCACCAAGCTATCTCCCAGCCCCTTTGTATGTATTTTCAAAAGAAAGAAATATAGAACTTGATTACACTACAAAACTGTTTTAATTGAGTAGATTTTTTTTTCTTTAGCATTTTTCTATTTCTTCTAAATATATAGATATATTTGTAATGAAAGAAATAATGATACTATGAAGATAATCACCCCTTCATTTGTCTACCTGTGTTCTAAATGGTTTTTCTGCTTATTTTTTGAGACAGAATTTCCTTTTGCCTAGCCTTGAACTACACAGCCCAGGTTGGTCTCAAACTCACAAAGATTCTCCTGCCTCAGCCTCCTGAATGCACCACCCCTGGGACTATATTTTGAACTTTAGATAAGTATTATGGTTTGTATGCAGATGTAGTCATGGGCAGGCTTTAGAGCTTATAATTAATTCATGATGCAATGCTGGAATTATGGGTGAGTGCTAAATTGCCCTGGGGCTGATAGTCAGAATGCAATATAAGGACGGGACAGAGGCTTACTCTCTGCCACTATGTGCCTCCTTTTTTGCTCTTGCAGTTTTCTACCACCATAAACTGCTTCCTTCAGCCATGTGGCACTCTGCCTTGGAGCCAGCTAAGGATGAACTGAAACTTCCACAAACTATGAGCTAAATAACCTTTCCTTCCTTAAAATTTGAGTGTCAGATATTTTGTCCTAGCACCAAGAGAAAAGTAACTGAGACACTTGCTCACATCAATCTCCTTAAAACCCAGTACACAAATTATACTGGGATGTGTCTACATACCACAGACAGGTGGTACTTCAATTTCTCAAATGATTTAACATGTAAAAACTTTAAATACTTACATGTAGTTTCTTTCCATAATATGGAAAATACTTTAAGTCTATGAATCCATCATTAGGATAAGTTGATAGAATTGGTGGATATTCATCCTACAATTGAAAGCAACAGAGACCTTTAGGTTATAGCAAAGAATTTGAAAATTTGTGTTTATGGTGAAAGTAGTAGGAATTATTAACAGTATGGAGAAATTACAATGCAGTTCCAGCTATATTACATACTTCTGTGAAGTTACTTATTTTGATTGTATTATATAATTACCTAAGTATTACACAATTATACACCCTCTGACACAAATTACCTTCCCCAATATATACCATGAGTCCCTGCTGTCCCAAGTCATTCCTCATTGATAGCCAGAATGCACCAAGTATTTTTGTGAATTGAATAAAAATTGTGCTTCCAGAAGGGAAAGCAACAGCTACTACAAGGTGCCAATCTAGAAAGCAGATTCAGGCTGGAGGCAGAAGGTCCAAAATTAGTAACCACAAGAGCTGTAACCAGAGGTGAATCAGGATGCAGCTGACAGGAGAAGCGGCTGCTCCTTCATGAACGCTCAATATCTGATATGCATTCTACGTGTGTGTGGCACTGGGGCTGTATCTGCAGCCTGTAATACCCTCTTCTGAAAACACACACAACAGCACAGCATGCCCGGGGGACAAAGCCCTCCTTTCTGCTCAGGTCACATCATGATCACAGCACTCCATGTGCACAGGGCAGGACCCAGGAATCCCACAGGCAGAGCACACAAAGCACGGTGATGGCCTCACCCCCACTTGATAGCAAGTTCTAACCACCCAGACCTACACTGGAAAGGAGGAAGCAGGGCTGAGGAACTCTACAAGTCATCTAAAGTCACTGCTACAACGTCAAAGGCCTTGGTCTGTCGTCCTCAATGCTTGGCCATCAGGGGCAGAGGTCAGCACAGAGCGTGAGCTCAAGGCCCTGATGCCATCCCGGCATCAAAAGCAGAAAGAAAAGTTTTTACCTTGCAGGAAAAAAAGCACAAATCAACATCTGTCTCTATTAACAGCTTTTTCTGGCCCTATTTTACCTTAACATATATTCCCCAAAATGGAAAAAGGTTTTGAGTAACAGTTTACTGAGCACTCCCTGGCTGTCTCCTGCCAGAGACAACTTATACTGACCTAGTTCAGCCCTCAGCACCCTGAAGAGCAGATCAACTACAGAGAGAAGTGGGGCTCAGAGCTGTGGCTCTGATGCCTGGCACCCACTCTGCTGAGTGCACCTACCCATTTGTTTTTGTCTTTTTGAGGCAGGGTCTCACTATGTTGTTCAGGCTGGCCTTGAGCTCACTCTGTAGCCCACAGCGGACTCAATCTTGCAAAGATCCTCCCTGCCTCAGCCCCAAGTGCTGGGATTATGGGTGTGCAACACCACACCCAGCCCTTAAACTTGTTTTACACTTAACTGAAAATACACACTGAGAAATAATGAAATACTGGAACGAATCTCTAATGAGATACTTTGGGGAGTACATGTGTCATAATCCACACAAATGCCACCACAGCAGAAACTACAGTAAACTGAGTAATGGCCACTAAGCTCCACTGAAAACAAAATGCAGTTTTAAAACTAATTTGTTTCCTCATAAATCTTTACATGCAAAGGACTCAGAAGAATATACAACAAATGTTCCAAGCAATGGTTATCACTGGGTAGCATTTACTGCTTTTTTCCTTTCCTCTTTTTTTCAGAACTGTTTCTGAAAGTGACATGCCACCTCTGGTGATCAGTGTCTGTGTTTTCAGGACTCATCTCCCAGTCAGGACACTTAGTCCAAAGTGCGGGTCACTTTCAGGAACAGTTCTGGAGTCCTCTAGTCATGCTCATGTGCCTGGTATCCTGAACTGACTGAAAACACTCACCCTTCTCCACCATTTTGGCCTTGGGCAAGAGCCAGAAGCTATAGTAGGAGACACAGTGAGCAGGGCAGAACACCTAGGAGCCTGCTCTGCATGGATGGTCCCTGCAGCAGAGTGGGCCACATTTCTGGCCAGACTTTGTGTGACATGAGAAAGCATTTCCAGAACTACACAAAGTGGCAAGTATGAAGGCAGGGGTGAAGTTCAAAGAAAGAGGGAGTATTATGAAGGTGTTTAGTAGCAGGGTGTCTCTTACTGTATTTTTTTGGTACCAGACATCTAGGCCTTACGCTTGGCCAGGCAGGTGCTGTTGCCACTGAGCTACATCTCCAGCCCTGTAATAAATTTTTTAATTGATAGTTCATTTTACTGCCCTATCTTCTCCATCCTGACTCTTCCAATTTCAACCTTTTAAATTTCCTGCATAAACTGACTTGCCAAAGGCTGGTCACACATGTAGTCCCAGCATTTTGGGAGGCTTAGGCAGGAAGAGTTACAAATTTGAGCCTAGTACATAGGCAACTTAGCAAAACCCCACCTCAAATTAAAAATAGGGGTAAGGATAGGTGAAGGTGTGGTTCAGTGCAAAAGCACTGAATTCAATTCCCAGCACCAATAGAGAAAAACAGAAAGGACACTGACGCAGGAGTTCTTAAGTGTGAGCCTCTGGGCAGCTGTACCATGAGCATCTTGAAATTTAGGGCAAATGAAGATAAGGGACCCAGCCCAAGCTACTGAGTCAGAAGCTGTGGGAATCAGACCCAACCAACCCACGAGGTGCAGGTGCATGATCATGTTTACAAACTAACACACGGTTTCTGCCTAAATGTGAAATGCATCTGTGCTGAATTAGGTTTCTTTCCTGGTAACTTTTAACTGATTTTAACACAACAATTTGAGTAAAGTTCCTCAGCCACACAGTTGGAGCTAAATGTTACTAGCATAAAAATTAAATTCAAAACTTAAATTTATCCTCAGAGTTCTTACCCATCTTTTATATATATGTCTTAGTTGTATTTGCAACATGGAGAGAAAAAAAAGTTATGAGATGAAAACTGCACAGCTCTGGAACATAAGCAAGGGGGTAAGAACAGGAGGCTTCTGCCCTAAGAAAAATGTACCCCATTTCATCAGCTCACAGATGGCACCAATTAGCACACTAATTTATAAACTATTAATACGGAAAAAGTCTTCATACAGTATTAAGACAACTGCCAATTATCCCAATTTCAGAGCTGCTAAGCTGGAAGAATAAACATATTATAATCCCTGAAATATGGTCTACGTGGACATAAGGCAATAAATGCAAAATCAGACACAGCAAATGTCTTTTTAAGTGCTTGTTAGGAAAGTGAAGGGACAGTCCCAAAATGGCTGATGGAATCTTATTCTACACAAATGACCTTATAACATACAGTACCTGAAAAATTAAGCAGGGAAGAAAAAAAAATGACTGGGGTTAACAGTCTTTTAATGCATTCTAAAAATTACCAAAGCATTCAGTTATTAAATACTCACCCTTGAAAAACATTCTATCTTTGGTGATCCTTCAGGCTTTAATCCAATGATCTAAGAGTAAGAAGCAGTAATTAAACGTCACAGATGGGCACATTTGTTGTTAGCTAACAGTGGCAGAGGGACTGAGATCAACATTACTGTATGGATTAAATCCAGTTATATCTGTCTTTTACTTTTTCTTTTAGGGCATTACAATGAGCTTTATAATATAGAACTTTACAATCAGCTATTACTGTACTGAAGCAACTGAGAAAATAAAGAACTAACCCAAACACAGTTGTATACTTTGTTACCCTTTAAGTAACAAACAGAAATCTTTTTTTTTTTTGGCTGATCCAGGGATTGAACTCAGCCCCTGTGCTTGCCAGAGAAGTACTTTTTCCACTGAGCCAGCCCCCAGCCCCCAGAAATCCTTAAATCTAATTTATAGGACTATTTATGAACTGGAAACTGAACTCAGGACCACCTACTTACCATGCAGGTGCTGTGTCCTGAGCTATCTTAGACAATTTACTATATGTAGTAAGAACTACAGATGAGATAGCTCAGTGAACTAAGTGCCTGCTTAGGTAAGTGCAGGGACCAGTGTTTGATCCCCAGCACCACATGCCAAGTAGCCCTTCCAGGGAGCCGGCCACCGATTGGGCATGGTGACACACACATGTAATCCTAGTGCTAGGGAGGCTGAAAACAGGTGGGTCACTATGAGGCCGAGCTGTGTAGTGAGACCCTGTACAAAATACATAAAAAGAATGAGAGAAACAGTATGATGGTCCGGGAAGATAGCTCAGTAGAAAAGTGCTTGCCTGGCAAGCACAGGGTCCTGAATTCAATCCCCTGCTCTGCAAAAATAAATAAATAAATAAAACAATATGACAAGCTATGTTTGTTTTCAGATTCTTTTTTTTTTTTTTTGGTGGAACCAGGGATTGAATTCAGGCTTTGCACTTGCCAGGCAAGTGCTTATTCTACTGAGCCATCTCCCCGGCCTATGTTTGTTTGTTTGAAGGTCCTGCTTTATAGTCCAGGTTGGCCCTGAGTTCACTCCATAACCCAGACTAACCTCAACTTTGCAGTGATCCTCGTGCCTAGCCTCCCAAGTATTAAGAATACAGGCATGCGCCACAATGCGTGGCTGACCAACTACTCTTCAGGGCAATACATCAGGTCACAATTGCCACCATGTTTCCATAAGGCTCTCAAAAGAGTTTTACCATGTGTCACAGCTACCTGTCCCAAAAATACACACAGTGCGACTAATCCTATTCTAACGCTCTCACGGCACAGTTTAATTCTACGCAATGAAGGCTACTTTCCTGTATGCCATTATTATCACTCTGCAGCAGATACAGCTTCACAAACATGATTCTCTGCACAATTCTGGTCAAGAATTGAATCAAATCATAAGGTCAACATTGAGCCTAACTGCTGAATTTGGCTTGGTTCTCATCCAATTTGGTTTGTGACCCAAATTGTGGAGAAAATCAAGTTTGTGACCCAAACTATCCAACCATTCATTTTGCAAGAGAATTTTTTGGCATTCTGAATTTATATGCAGTTTACTTGTGAAAGCAAACTTGTTTTTAGCAGTACTCCAGAAGACCCATTTGTTCCTTTTACAAGGGATGAGTGATTTACTTGTCAGTGATATATGATATATTCGTATGTGCTTCAAGGATATAGGAACTCAACCTTGAGAGGGTTACAACCTGTTTAAGAAACTTTCCTTGTTAATAAGCAGAAATGGCCTCCTTTGAGGGAGACAAACAACCTCAAAATGATGACCTGTAACAGAATACAACTCTGCAGCCCAATCTTTCAGCAGCAGCAAGGCCTCCCTTGTGCCTCTTCTGCCAAGTGGCTCACACTCACTGTCACCAGAGAGACCACCAGCTTCTTCCTTTGCTAGCAGCTCCACACCTCAGATACCACTTCTATAAGATGGCAAAATGCTACTACCCTGCTACAATTACAGGGCCCTCTTGAGCTCATTAGGATGTGATTTTTTTGAATGGCCACAATTTCATATACTTTTAAGTAAGCAATCCACTAATGAGCTAATATTTAATAAGAGCATTAACAGCCAAAATGATAAAAAATAATTACCAATTTCTAAGCAGAGGATCTCAATTAACCAGCAGAAGTATAACATATACGTACTCTATTCATTTTTACAAGAATACAAGGTTGTCCTTGGGAATAGCCAAAATTAGGATCATTTGTACCGCTGCACGCTTCAAGTAAGGAATCAGGAAACTGACATGCAACATAAACTGGGCCCTTCTGTTCAAAAAGCACTCCATCAGTACAGTTGGCGAGATTCTTCTGTTCTTCTAAAGAATATGCTAGAAAGGAAATATGCAGTGCAATTATAAAAGTGAATACTTTGAATTATTTAAATAATTCAAAACAGTGAAGAATACAATGCCATTAATCTCTCTCAAAACCCTAATCCAACTTCAAACCCAGACCCTACTGTTCTTGTTACTTTTGGAGACAGATCTAGAGTGCAACTGCACTGTTGTGGCTGCTTCAAAGCCTTGAACTTACTCAAACTATCTGGGAAAGAGCCAAAAGTTGCATGATGCCAATCCAATAAATAAGGTAGATGAGGACATACTGCATGTTTTTTTTTTGTTTGTTTCAGAGAATGCTGCACATATTTCATCAATGAGATAATCCAAACATACAGTGAATGTTAAGAATTGTTACAGTGTAAGACTCACTGCTACTAACACACAATGGGATGTAATTTGTACAGCTTGAAACCAGGCAATTCTGAGCCAGCACTAGTTCAGGATGGTGGAGATGTGCCAGTTCCCCTCAAAATAGTCCCTTTGAGCTCATTTATTTCATTGCTCTTGGCACTGTGGTCTTTTTCTTTTTTTTTTTCCTTTTAAGGATAATAAGTTCAATGGCAATATTTAAAAATTTTTATTTACTTTGAGATAAGGTCTTGCTGACCTTGAACTTACTATGAAGCCCAGGATGGCCTCAAACTCAGCAATCCTCTTGCCTCAGCCTTCCAAGTACTAGGATTGATTACAGGCCTGTACCACCACACCTGGCAACATGGTTTGAGTCTAGATGTCTCCCAAAACCTTCGGCGGTCATGGGTGCAAGGTTCCCGAGTTTTTAATTGATCCCAGTGCTAGGATTATGGGTATGAGTGCTACACCTGCCCTAGGGTGGGTAGCCTGCATACACAGAAGGGAGAGGGGCTTGCTCCCCTCCTTTGCCCTTTCTGCTCTTATGCCAAGCTACCTTGCCTCTGAGTGAGCTGAGTATGGACTGAAACCTCTACAAATTGTGAGCTAAATAAACTTCTTCTAAGAATAGAACAGCTGTAGTGAGACACAGAAAATTGGGTTAATTATACAGGTTCTTTTATTCATTCTATTTTGTTTTGTAGAACCAGGGATCAAACTCAACCTTGTGCTTGCCAGGTAGGTACTTTTGCTGCTGGGCTATCTCTCTGCCCCCTCAAAATTCTTTTAAAATTTTTTCAAGAAATATTTTTAATTTATTTGGTACAAGTTCTCACTAAGCAGCTCAGACTCATAGTGATTCTTGTGTCTCAGCCTCCCAAGCACTAGGATTACAGGCATATACTACTCACACCTGGTTTTGGTGGCCAGCACAGTGCAGCCGGGGTTCTAGGACTGGCATGACCCAGGTCCCTGCACTTGCCAGGCAGGCATTTAGATCACCAAAGTATTTATTTCTCCAGCCCCTCGAAGTTTTAATAGAAAGATAATTAAGAATCCAAGTCTGAAAGACTCCCAATCAAGCCCTGGCAAAACTCTTTAGAGTAAAATACATATTCTTTTTTTTTTTTTTGTCTTTTTTGAGACAGGGTCTCACTATGCAGTTCAGGCTGGCCTTGAACTCACAACAATCCTCCTGCCTCAACCTGCCGGGTGCTGGGATTACAGGCGTGTGCCACCATGCCCAGCTAAATACACATTCTTTTAAACAAAATTTTAGGGGATGGGGAGTTGGCTCAGTGGAATAAGCACTTCCCTGGCAAGCGCAAGGCCTCAGCTCAATCCCCAGTTCCGCAAAAAAATAAAATTAAATAAAAAAAAAAATTAAAACCCTAGAGACAAACTGAAAAACAAAAATCCTATAGAGAAAAAGGCAAATTCTAAACTAGAATTTTATATATAGATAACCTCAACTACAAAGGGAAATGAGCACTTTTCAGAAATGAAGGGCTCGGAATTTATATTTCACGTATCCTTTTTCTTTTTTTTTTTAATTTAAATTTTTATTTGCAGATTGAACTAAGGACCCTGGGCTTCCCAGACAGGTGCTTATTTCTACTGAGCTATCTCCCCAGCCTCTCATTCATTCATTTTAGTGGCTGGCTAAGCTTGCTGTGGGGGCGGGACTGGCAAGGCATGTGGAGCTGGTCAAACCGCAGTCCCTGTGCTAGCCTAAGTCATCTCACTGGCCCTCAGGTATCCTTTCTTATGAAGACACCCAAGTTTGTATTCCCATCAAACTGGGGCTGAGGGTGAAGGTGTAGCTCAATGGTATAATACTTATGTGGGACGCTAAGGCTTTGGGATGGAAGTGTAGCAGTGCAAAATATAAATTAACCAACCAAAATCAAAACATATACACAAACTTGGAAAGAGTTAGGGGTGCACTTCAGTGATAGCGCACCTGCTCAGCCCGCAGGGCCCTGGTCAATGCTGAACAACAAAAATATAATACAGAACAACAACAAATCCAAAAACACGCACCACCACCACAAGCAAAGCTGGAGGGCAAATGAAGGACAGCATAAGCTAGATGTAGTGGCAGACACCTGTAATCCTACTCTAGGAGGCTAAGGAAGGAGGATTTCAAATTCCAGCTCAGCCTGGCCAACTTATTAAGATCTATTTCAAAATAAAAAAGAAAAAGGCTGGAAGTGGAGCTTGGTGCCATATGTTTGATCTTCAGCAACATATGCAAGTATCAGTGACCACGAGAGGGGAGGATGGGGATTTCCAGAGGAGAGACTCAAGAGGAAACTTCAAATGAGTTTATACCTGAGGAAGTCAGAAGAGAATGCCTACAGATGATAGAACAGTATCTAAATATAAAGTAGTGACCAAAGAAAACACTAAAAATAGCCAGGTGTGGTGGTAATCCTAACACTAGGGAGGCTGAGGCATGACAATTATTTAGTTCAAGGACAGCCTGGTTTACACAGTGAATTCAAGGCCAGCCTGAACTGTTTGGTGAAAGCCTGTCTCAAAAACAAAGACAAAACTAAGAATGACTGAGAAGGGTGAAGGGCCAAGGCAGTGAGGTAAGCAAAAACAATGTATAAGAGCATCATATCAATAATTGGGTGATAATTAACACTAATTTAAAAAATGATAAATCAATGGCTGGCAGAAAAAGTATTTACTGAAAAACAAACACACACCAGGGCTGGGGAGATGGGTCAGTAGAATAAGTGCTTCCCCAGCAAGTGCAAGGGTCTGAGTTCAATTCCTGGTTCCATAAACAAACATCAAAGTGAGCCCAAAGCATAAGGTTATTTCCTACTGAAAATGTAGGAACCCATGACTAGCTTCTCACCACCTCAGTGGCTCCCTCCCTTGCCAAAGCTACTGTCTCTGCTTTACCTGGGTTACTGTAACAACATATTAACTAGTTTCACTGTCCCTACCATACAGCCTTGTTTCAAATAGCAGCCTGACTGCCCTTTAAATGTGTGAGTTAGATGTTACTTTCTGCTTAATCCTCTTGATCTTTAGCCAGGCATAGGGGCATTTGCCTATAATCCTAACACTTGGAAGGCTGAGGCTGGATTGCTCTGAGTTCACAGCCAGCCTGGGCTACATATTAAGACTGTCAAAAAAAAAAAAAAAAGCCAGCACAGTAAACCACCCACACCCCACTTTAACCAGGGGCAGTGCTGCACACTTAAATCACAGCTACTCAGGAGGTGAAGGGAAGACAACAGCAAGTTCAAGCCCAGACTAGGCAACTTAATGAGATCTTGTCTCAAAAAACTAAGGGCTGCGGATGTAGCTTAGAATGCCCTGTGTTTAGACCCCAGTACTATAAACACTCCGATCTTAGTATAAAAGCCAAAGAATGTCACTGGCATCTAAGGGCCTATGCAACCTAGTCTTTTGTATTAATTATGGTAACCAATTGGCTTATTTATGTGGTACCGTAAACTGAATCCAGGGCCTTTTCACAGAGCTATACCCCTAATCCTATTAGTTCTTAAGGCATAGCCCTACTAATTTGCCCAGGCTGGACTTGCCACCTCAGTCACCCAGAATGTAGCTCTCTGACCTCAGTCTCCTCCTATGCTCCCTGGGTTTCACTCTATCCAGCAACACCCCCCCCCCAATAAAGCCTGAACTCATCAGGCAAAACAAACCTCAGGGCCTCTGCACCTGCTGTTGTCTCTTTACCGTGGCTAGTTCCCTTCCATCTCCTGAGGCACAGAGTGTTCCAGTCCACCCTTTTAAACCTGCAGCCTCTCCCCCATCTCCCTACCTTACCCTGCTTCATTTTCCTCCCCAGCACTTAGTATCATCCAATATAGTAATACACTATAAACCCCATGAAGAAAGGATTTTTCCTTTCATTCATGTATTTTAATTGTGAAGGCAGAGATTTATGATAACTAGAAGACTATGTGGATGAGCACCGATTTGGGGTTTAAGACAGGAGGGAGGTAAAGATTTTTCCAAGTTGACAGGAAGGCTCCAATGAAGACCAGGAAGCTCTGTTTTCATGAGAAAAGGCAGTCAGCAGAATGTTCCTGAGACAGCGAAGAGGGACAAGAGCCAAAGCAGCCGCGTGGATGAGGGAGCCTCAGATGAGGGAAGGCAGCTCCCTTCAGCGGAAAGGGTCACAGAACAACGCGGCTCCACTTGCTAGTAATGAGGAAACTGAGTTCCCACCTGATTACTTCTCTAACCAAGCAGAAAGTGAGACAGGGAAAAGTAAAGGGTAAGAGGTCTGAGAGGCTTTACGTAGACAAGGATAAGCAGCCCTTCAAAAATCACCAGAAAACCCATGAGAGGGGGTACCCACCTGCAATTCCAGCACTCAGGAGGTTGAGGAAGGAAGACTGCTTAAAGTTTGAGGCCAGCCTGAATTACAAAGTGAAACCCTGTCTCAAACCAAAACAAAACACAAAGTACCAGAAAGCTGGCATGAGGGCCAGGCAGGCAGTTGGTCCACCTTAGAGACCTGAGCACCGCTATTAGCTGCAGTGCCGACAGTGGTGTTTCTGCAGCACTGCTGCTCGGCACAGGCTCAGAGGGCGAGAAGATCCCTCCAGAAATCTGTGCATTTTATCCAAGAGAAGAGTTCTGCTACAAATGATCAATACAGAGGCCAAGCATTTTAGACTATCAGAGTAAAAATTAGGTAAAAAAAAAAAAGAAAAAAAAAACCCTGTAACATTAATCAGCTAGCAAAGAAGGGACTCTGGGGTGGGAGCTGAAATAAAGTAAGAGCATCTGCCTCAACCCAGCTGAGGCAGAATAGTAACAGTGAAGGTTGGAAAGGTAAGTTAGAGGGGCCACAGGTGGCGGTGGGAAAGCTCGCTCAATCAGCGACTCTGACAAGGGAACCCCCTGCTCTAGAGAGCTGCTAATGTAGGTATGTGGCTGAGGAGATGATCAGGAACAGGTCTGGCGGCTGATGATTATTAGCATTATTCATGTGAACAGCTAGGCGAGGCAAAATGGGAGAAAAATTTAGGCAAGATGGCTGCTAAGGAGCACTAGATTGAAAACCTGACCTTTTTGGGCTGAGGAGATAGTTCGGTGGTCTAAGCACCTGCCTGGCAAGTGCAAGCACCTGGGTTTGATCCCTGGTACCACATGCTGTGCTGCTGCACTGGCCATGAAACGGCATGATGGCGCACACCTGTGATCCCAGCGCTGGAACAGCTAAGAGGATCACTACAAGCCTGAGATGCAGAGTGAGATTCTGCACCAAATAGACAAATGAATGAATAAATAAGAACAAATAAAACTAAAATCTGACAGTTTTAAAATGATAAATAGAGCTGACCAAATAGCTCAGTGGATTAAAGCACCTGCAAGCAGGCTGAGGGTCTGGGGGTTCAATCCCCAGGCTTGCCGTGCCAGCTCCGTCCCCAGGGCATGGTGGCTTGCCTGTAATCACAGCTCTTGGGGGGGCTATAAACAGGCAGATCACTACAAGTCCGATCTAGTAGTGAGACCCTGAACATCTTGTAGACCCTTACCTAAAATACAGAACAAAAAAAAAAAAAAAAGATTGCTGGTGCCATGACAGTCCATCCCATGCAACACACACACACACACACACATATACACACACAATAAAATGATAAATGCCCCACCCCATACAAATATAATGACTGCAAAAGATACAAATACTGTCTGAACAAGTGCCTCAATTAGTTTCCATCTCCACCATTGAAAAAAATAAGCCCAAGGTGGTATTTTCTATAAAACACTTCCAGGCATTTTATGTCACTCTGAAGAGACCAAGCAGTCTAAGCTGGATTTTTTTATTTTTTTGTCTTTTTGAGACAGGGTCTCACTAGGCTGGCCTTAAGCTCACTTTGTAGCTCAAGCTGGTTTTGAACTCACAACAATACTCCTGCCTCAAGTCTCCCGAGTGCTGGGACTATAGGCCTGTGCCACCACGCCCAGCTTAGGCTGGATTTTTGACTCACTACATAGCCCAGGCCAGCCTCCAGCTCATGATTCTCCTGCCTCTTAATCTAAGATTGAGAACCCAAGTATTTGCCACCACACCCAGCCACTTTCCATCAATGTTTCATCTCAGCAAACACAGTATACTTAAAGCATAGATTAAAAAAAAAAAAATCAAATTTACTTTTCGAAAGTCCTGTATGTTTTTTCATAAATTAGAATATTCTTACAACTAATCATAACTTGGTGCTAGGTTCCAGAATTAAAATTATTTTACCTGACTCAAGAAAACACACTTACATTTTAGAAACTTCTTAAGGTCCTTAATGTATCCTTCATAGGAATGTGGATCAGAAATACTAAATGTATATTCCAACGCAGTCACTGGTTTTGGGAAAACCATGAGTCCTAAAAATAGATAAAAGAAAAGGGAAGACAGACTATATCAAATGTCCCTCTCTCCTTCTCCTTACTCTAATCCCTAAAATTTGGGTCTCAGTAAATAACATGGAAAACTGTACTCACTGGTATGATAAAATTATCAACTACCTACTTCTACCTAACCACGAAAATAAAGATACCTAAAATTCAGTTCCAAAGTTCAAAGCCTTCTTGGACAATACAAATTAGAAATAGCTACAGCGTACATCAACAGCCTCTGACCACCTCATGCAATCATAGGCAGTACCTTTGGAAGATGTCTGGACTATGCAGCGCGACTACGCTATCTGTCAGGAGGCGGGCCTAGGTGGAATAGTGGGCGGCTGGGGCACAATGCAGAAAGTGCTATCTCCCTTCCCGGCTCAGGTCCACTCCTGACCCTTTTCTGTTTCCCACCCACCATAAGGTGAGCAGCTTTTCCTCTGCCACGCTGTTTTCAGAGCCAGCCAACTGTGGACTGAAACAAGAGCCAAAATAAAACTCTCCTTTTAGTTCTGGGTATCAAATATTTTGTCCCAGCAAGGAGAAAAGTCACTAAGACACAAATGCCCCCTAAATTAACCATTCCATGGTATTTACAGTTCAAAAATGAGGGCTGGCCAGATAGCTCAGCAAACTAAAGCACCTGCTTAGGCAGAGCACAGTGGCCGGGGTTCAATCCCCAGCACAATAAACCTTGCTGGCCCCAACCCCGGGGTCTGCTGAACCAAAAAATGAGTCCAGACATGGTGATGTGTGCCTGTAGTCCCAGGACTTGGGAAGCTGAAAACAGGAGGGCCACTACAAGTCCAGTCTGTGTAGTGAGACCCTGTAGATCCTGCACTAAATACATTAAAAAGAAAAAAAAGTAATTTGATTTGTACTTTGTATACTCATTTTCAAACAAGTAATATTTCTTGTTTTTTCTTTTTTTTTCCTATAGGGTCTCTCTATGTAGTGCAGGCTGCCTTCAAATTCGTGATCCTCCTTCCCAAGCCTCTCAAAGTACTGGGATTACAGGTGCATGCTACCACACCTGGTTGGTTTTGCCAATTTGAAGTAAGGTACAGAGAAAACTTTTAGCAACTCAGTCTAAGCACTTTTGTCATGTAAATTATATGGAAATACTCATAAGACAGCTTGCCTTTTTCAACTAAATCTCATGTTTTTAGCAGTATGTTTTTCTATCATTTTTGCATACTTCATTTGTAGTACAGCCATTAATAACTGCTACC
Organism: Ctenomys sociabilis; assembly: GCA_004027165.1. NCBI lineage: Eukaryota > Metazoa > Chordata > Mammalia > Rodentia > Ctenomyidae > Ctenomys > Ctenomys sociabilis. Next base: position 17,307 of record PVKA01036534.1, read on the forward strand.
AGTTGCTGACACCTTTGTATACAGAGGATGTTAATCTTGAAAAAAAATTGCAAACATTTATCTGTAAGAAATCAAGCTTTCCACTTTAATATTACAAATACCCCTATCTAAAACTGTACTATATATGAATGTGTGCACATATATTTATAATGTACATATGAAGTATAATATGATATAGGGGCAAGGGGGAAGAATTAAGTTACATCATGTACAGGTAGAAATTCCCTATAATGAATATGATTAATATGTGTATTTGAAATGTACCAATAAATTCTGATTTAAAAACAAAGCAAAATAGTGAACACATTTTATTGTACATATAATTAATTCATGGAATGGGCAGTAGGGCTAAAGATAATCACATGACTTAGCAAGAAAATAATTATCTTTCATAGTCCAGATAGATTAAAAATCAGTAAGAGATGAAAGGCAAATTAACACTGAATTAGTCTCTAATACCGTGCTTGGTCAAATAAACTAAGAGAAAGGCTCAGGATGCTCAGACAATTAACTGTAAACAGAAGAAACCATTTGAATTGCTGTAAGATAACAGGGTTCAGCCTGGCTGGTAATATAGCTCAGAAGTGTCTCAGTGAGCAAGGCTCTAGATTAGGATTCTCCAAACTTGGGCTGGGTCTCTTTTAACAACTGTTTCTATACAGTATAGCTTTCTAAAAACTGCGTGCATGGACCTAGAGGCGCAGTACTATTGTCTAACAGAACATCTGTCTAGCATACAAGAAATGCTAGGTCCATAATTTCCAGCATGACAAAGTAAAAACTTCAGAATAAGGGCTATGTTCAATAATCAATATAGAGCTAGCATTCAAGAACTGTGTCAAAAGAATAAAACAAGGAGGGCAAAATTTAACTTAAATAAATTCTCAATATTCATTTTTGCTTATTCCTGACAAAGTAGTCAAGATTTATCAAAAAATGACTATGAAGTTCCCTCTATCAGTATGTAAATACTAAACAATAAAAATCAAATTACTCACCCTAAAATTATTTGATAATGATAAAAAACATTATGAAGACCAACTATAATCCAATTTTGTTAGATGTTATGATAATTGCAACATAATTACCTGGACTAGGAATCTGGTCGCGGTATTTGGGAACCTCATCATTCAGAGTTTGAAGCATAGCCCACATGGTGAATGAGAAAAGTGCAGCCAGGAACCCATAAAAAACTGCGTAGAAGAGTAAGATCAAACCTGTAAAAGAAATTAAAATTCATCAAGTGGGGAAATACATACATGTACACATGCTTGGCCAGGGTAAAAAACAAGCTCAAGCTTTGCCATGCACGCAGCCAAGTATCCTCATATCCAGGTCAGAAAAATCTGCCCAAGCAAGGGCTAGCTAGTTCAGCAGGCAGCACCCACTCATCCCATGAGCCCTCCTTTTTCCCCTGGTACTTCCAAGTTGGAGTAGCTTCTGTCATTCCCACTCTGGTTCAAAGCCAGAGCTATAAAATTTCACCATGTAAGGGAGTGTTTCCCAAAATGATGCCCTCTAAACAGAGAAAAAAATGATTTTTAAATGGGACAACATCCCCCAATACAGCTGCACATTTAAGTGACAAATGGAAAAGAATTTGTACATTAAATCTGTATTTCACATAATTATTTATATAAATTTAAGTTTTAAAAAGTGAATTGATTTAAAGAATAACCAAAAAATGTGCAAGGAAGCCAAAAATCAAGATGATACTCAGTGAATAAAGTTTAGGAGATACTAGTCAAGTGGAAGGGCTCAAGCAAAAGCTAAAACTGATGCTCTACTGCTAGAGAAAAGCAGGATCTGGCAGATAAACTTCAGCATCAAGCTTATTTCTTCCTTTATACTATAAAATGCTTAGATGTAGCCCAAGCCATTGATTCATTTTTGGAACACCTACCATCATTTTTTCTCACCAACATTCAAAGACAGCATCAGAAGTTATCACAAGATTAAATTTCACAATGTTTTGTTACAGCCATTCATTTATACTGAAATGCTTAAAAACTGATCAAAGATAAACTCCTAGGTAAAGCAAAACTGGAATTCTCAATGCCATAGCTGTAATCGTATTAGCTTTATTTCCCAGTCTTTATTAACTTACTGTTTTGTTTGTCTGAGCGGTTCTAAGTGGACCCTTAATACTGGTCTCTAAGGGAGTACTTCAGAGGGTGTCTAGGATTTCTATAATAATATATTCTTGGACATATCCCCTTTTCTTCATGGTGAATGACTGACTATATAACTATCTTCTGGTTTTCAACAACTCCATGACCTCAAAACAGATTATGCCCAACAGTAGGTAATTGTTTTTTTCAACTACAAACCAGGAAACCATTCCCTACTCCCTTTTTCAAGAAGGGGAAATAAAGCAGTTTCATTTAAATTTAAATAGATCACACTCCTCCCCTGAATTACCAGAGAGCCAAGATAGGGCGCAAGAAGACAGAAGAAAGAGCAGGACAGATGTCACCTTCAGACAGCATCACTTCCCTACCACACACTGCAATCCTGCTGCAGAAAAAGAAAAGACCAATCTCAAAGAGGTAGTTCATTTGCTACAGAGGGAAATGAAATAACATAGCCTAAATAATTAATGAGAATGAAAAAAAAGATGATTCTTTCAGATATAGATGTTAGAAAATATGGATAAAACCCTCTATACAGAAGACCAGGATAGACAAAAGCAGTAGTACTTAGTTCACAAACCTAACTGGTCTACCATTTTGGAAAACATGGGCATATTTGTGTTTGTGTAGGAAAGATGGCTGTAGACATGTTCATCCCCCAATGTATAGTTGGCAAACAAAAATAAAATCCTGCCAGAAGTTTTTTGTTTGTGAACCAAACTGTTCAGAAACAAGAATTCATGAATTGAGGTGCCACTATATATAAACTAGTGTGGCTGCATGATAGTAAAAGTTCACTGACACTGAAACTATAATAGCTTATCAACTCACATACCACATATTAAACTTAATATATTATTATCATTTTCAAAGTTTTGATTTTAAGTTTCTAAGAAAATATAAAAGTTAAAAACCAATATATAGCAGACATGAGCAAGCTACATTCAAGCCTAATCCCAGCTACTCAGGAGGCTGAGGCAGGAGAGGATAAATACCAGGTCAGCCAGGTAGCCTGGCAAGACCTTATCTCAAGTAACATTTCTTAATCTACTGCTACATATTTGTAGCCACAAGTTATAAGTAAACAAGTTGTTTTCAGCTTTGAAGGAAGTTCCCCTACTTAAAAAAGTTTTTGTTTGCCAAATTCCAAACCTAATACTTAAAAATTAAAACTAAGCTGGGCGTGGTGGCACCTGGCTGTAACCCTAGCTCATGGGAGGTTGAGGCCGCCTGCTCACCAGCACAAATTCAAGGCTGGCCTGCACTGTAACTGGGTCTCCTGCCTCAAAAACAAAACAAACCCCCCAAAAGAAACTAGTATCAAATGGAAGATCATTCAAAAGGGTAGTGATACTTTATCAATTTAACACTGTCCTCTTCCCTAGGGAGAAAAACAAACAAACACCCCAGAAAATAAAGTTATAAATTCCTGGTTTTATTTATTTATTTGTTTGGGGTTTTTTGTCTTTTTGAGACAGGGTCTCACTGTGCAGTTCAGGCTGGTCTTGAACTCACAATACTCCTGCCTCAGCCTCCCCAGTGCTGGGATTACAGGTATGCGCCACCACGCCCGGCTAAATTCCTGCCTTTGCTTGGGGGCAAATGTGCAGTGAAGTCAGTGACTCAAATGCAGTCTGGTGATGGTCTTAACTGAGCAGAGGAGCTCCTACGGGGACACACCGGGTTAGAAATGGTTATGCTGTATCTGGCACTTGATCTCTGTGCCATGCCTGCTTCTGCAAGAAATAATAAATAGTACCATGTCCATCATGTCATTTAAGTTTTTAAAAACTTTTGTTTTCGTAAAGGGTCTCACTATGCAGCTCAGACCTATAGTGATCCCTGTTTCAGCCTCCCAGGGCTGGAATTATAGGTGTGTGTCACCATGACCAGTTTGGCACAACATGTGTTACTTGGTGATTGAACTCAGGGCCTTGGGCTTGCCAGGCAGGTGCTCAGATGGCCAAGCTAGCTCCTTAGGCCCCCTCCTAGTTTAAATTTGTAAAAAAAAGTCCCTAAATCATTAACCAACTAAAGAAACTAATAAGCTGGGCATGGTCCCACATTCCTATAATCCAAGCACCCTGGGGGGGCTGAGGTAGGTGGGTTTCAAGTCTGAGTCCAGACTGGGAAACTTCATGAGAGCCTGTCTCAAAAATAAACTGTTTTGGAGAAAGTATTTCGGTATTTAGTACATGTTGGCCTTGAAATCACAGCAATGCCCAAGTGCTGTGATTATAGGTGTGCACTATCACACCTGGCTGTCAAAAAAAAAA
>PVKA01036535.1:9733-21821 GCA_004027165.1 Ctenomys sociabilis
GCTTTTTTTTTTTTTTTTTTTTTTTTTTTCCAGATAGGGTCTCACTATATACAGGCTGGCCCTGAACTCACTGTGCAGCTAAAGCTGGTCTCACATGCATAGTGATCCTCCTGGTGAGCCTCCCTAGTGCTGGGATTACAAACATACACCACCATTCACAGCTCTTTTTATTATTTGTTTTGAGATAAGATATTGTTAAATTGCCCAGGCTGGGTTTAACTTGCAGTCTTCCTGCCTCAGCCTCCTAGAGTGCTGGGATTACAAGTATATGCCACCATGCCCAACTCATAAGATGGCTTCTTTCCCATTACTATATAAAATTGAAATTTGAGAGAGGATGGAAGGAGAAATTAGAAGTATGAAATACTGTTCACTAAAATGATCTTTGGAAATAAAAAGGAGATGATTTACCTCAATCTCTCCATTTATAAAATGGGGATGATGACACCTTCCCTGCCTGCACTATTGGATCTGGATGGCCCAAAATTCCCAGGAGTGGTGATATTTTACTTTTCATGGCCAGGATTTTCAGAAAGTTGGATCAAGAGGAATCAGCCTGTCTTTCCCACAAGAGTCAGTGATTGCCCTTTCTCCTAACAGTTTGGCTTAATGTGCTGGAAATGGAAATGTTCAGCTGCCTTCTAGTAAATCTTCTCTATGACTTGTGTTGATAGTATTTAGTGTGTTTAGTAGCAGACAGTGAGGCATGCTTTAGATTCAGGCTGTTATTGTGATGTTGGAAGCTTGTCAAAGTCATTGAAGGACAATAGGAACCAGATTTGTTTGTTTCCCATTCCTTGAAATAAAGAAAGGAAGGTGAAGAATAATAGGAAATGTTTTAGAATTAGTGTCAAAACTTAGAAGTATATCTTTTGATTTCAAATGTATGTTTTGAGCCTTTTCCTTTAATATTATATACCAGACTCACACTATATATAAATTGATTTGAAAATGAGGCACATTCCAACATAGCTATATTGTCGTTATTTAGACCACAATTAATTCCCATTGAGAAGCTTACCTTTAGGAATCAACCCTGATTATGGTTGTTATTTAGATCCAGGAAGTAAGTATTTTAGGCTTTTCAGGCCATATGATCACAGCTCCTAACCTCTGCCATTGGAGAATAAAAGCATCAGTAGACAGTATGTAAAGGAGTGAGTGTGAATATGTTTTAATAAAACTTGATTTATAGATTGTGGGGTTCTTCTCTGCAGGCCATAGTATGTCAACCTGTGAGTAGTGGTAAGTATACTTGATAGAGTCAGAGGCCTAGCTTTGATGGGACGCTGTTAAAAAGTTTTTGTTGTCTGCTACTCAAGGACTGTATAGCCTCTCTGAAAAATCTGTTTAAAACAAAAATGGTAATAGCCTGCATAAGAATGCTATCTCATGTCTTGGTGAGCTTCCAAACTACTTTGTCTTTTGTTGTCACACTGGACTCTGAGGGTAATTCTATGAGCAGGGGAGGCAAGGATGATGATAGGAAAGGAACAATCAAAACATATGAAAATGTGTGTCAAAATATTTTTCCCATATCACTCATTCATTGCAGCGTTGTTTGAAATGGTAAAAGGTTAAAAGCCATGTCCATCAGTAGAAAAATATGTGAACATGTTACGATCTTTTCTGTTATGCAGCTTTTTAAAAATCTGAGTTAGAATTTTACTTGACACCTGATAATATGTTGAGATAAACAAGTTGCAGAGCAGTGTGTAAAAGGGTAAGCCTAGAATTGTAAAGACATTTACATTTTGTAACACATGTTTAAAGACATTGTAAAGAAAACAGTAGCCAGGCATGGTGATGTGCACCTGTAGTCCCAGCACTCGGGGAAGGGGGGTGCTGAGGCAGGAGGATCACCATAAATTCAAGGCCAGCCTGGGCTACATAAACAAGTTCAATGCCAGTTGGAACTACATAGGAAGACCCTGCCTTAAAATGACTTCTCCTGGTATATTTGTACTTAGTGTTTTGGGGGAGAATGGAAAAAAATATGTTAGTTCTCCTCTTCTGTGAGAGGACTTGAAGAGGAATGAAAAGAGATTTGGAAATTATTATTATTATTATTTTTTTTTTGGTGAAACCAGGGATTGAATTCAGATCCTTAGTCTTGCCAGGCAAGCACTTATTCTACTGAGCCACCTTCCTGGCTCCTGCAAGATTTTTTTTTTTTTTTGTGGAACCAGGGCTTGAACTTGCCAGGCAAGAACTTATTCTACAGAGCCATCTCCCCAGCCCCAATTTACTTTTTTTTTTTATCTAACTTTGTATTGCTTCATTGATTTTGGAGAACAAGGAAAAGAAACTTATCAAAGGAAGAAGTGGATTTCCTAAACATCTTTCTTGTCTTAATTGGTTTTTAATAGATGACTTTTATTTATTTATTTTTTTTTTTGGTGACCTTTGTTCTTTAGTGAGTTAATGAAGTATAGAATTATAAAAGTTAAAGTTGAGTTTTAAGGGCTTATAGGAAGCATTTGGATAATAGGTAGAACCAGGAGTCAAGGAACCAATTTTGTTCTTGTTCTCAGCTTTCTGATGTGTGAGCTTTAAAGTAAGATCATTTTACACCTGTTAAATAAAAACCTTAGTCTCACTTCTAAAACAGAAGTATACTGGGAGATACATTCCATAAGTTTGTAAACCCAAAATTAGTTTTTTGTTGTATTTTAAATTTTTTAAATTTTTTGTTTTTGATGCTGAGGACTGAACCCAGGGTTTCCAGCTTACTAGGCAAGCATGCTACTGCTGAGCCAAATCCCCAGCTCCTAAAATTAGGTTTAGAGTAGAATATCGTATTTCATTTGCTTTATAATATTTATTTTACACTTTTAACATTGAAATTGCAGTACATTTTATAATTGGTGAATCTTTCAGTTGTCATTGACCATCTTTTTCACATTTGTTTTACCTCTCAAATTGAGATTATTAGACAGGTATGGTGGTACACAACTGTAATTCTAGCACTCAGGAGGCTGAGGCAGGTGGATTGTTGTGAGTTTGGACCAGCCTGGGCTACAAAGTGAGCTCAAGGCCAGCCTGAACAGTATAGCAAGACCCTGTCTCAAAAAAGAAAAAAGAAAATGAAATTGTGATTATTAAATCTCATGGAGCATAGTAGAGGATCCGACAAACACATCCCATACTTTTCTACTATAAATTTTTACTTTAGCATAATAATACCAACAAGCCTTGTGTCTCAGTACTTTTTCCTGAGGGATACAGGAAACAATCTTTGTATTTACGTTTTAGGATCATGAAAAACAAAGTGTGTGCACATGAGCAAAAGTGTCAGAACTAGGATTTACACCCATGTGATGCTATGTGAAAGTTTTTGCTTATGTTTACCTGAGCATCACAGAGGGCATAATATTCCCACACCATCCTAGGATTGGCTTTAAAAAGTTGATATTTCTGATGATGGTAGTCCAATACAGTAGAATGTCCCATTATGTAATCTTTTTTTTTTTTTTTGGCAGAACCAGGGATTGAACTCAGACCCTTATGCTTGCCAGGGAAGCCCTTATTCCACTGAGCCATCTCCTTGGCTCCTCAGTGACCCATTAAATAAACCAGATTTGCAAGTTTTGGAGGAGGTCAAAAGTGAATCATTAGATTATGTATGGATGGATAATGGAAATGATCTATTGTGGAAAAATGCATGCTTTATAACAGAAGAGTGATGTTGGCATATGGTAGTGATGGTGATGACTTTGACACTGGCTTTGTAGCCACAAGTTCCTATGACAGTGAAATGGACAAGAATTGACTGATACGGACACAGAGAATACAGACCTCCTTGATTCCAAGGACAAAGCAAAAAGCAATGTGAATACATAATTCGACTACTCAAAATGTTGCAAAATTTGACACTGTGCCATCACTGCCATTCATTATTGGAAATGGTAATAGACAATGTGCTGTAAGATGCTATGACATGTACAAAAACTGAGATACAAATAGAAGGTTCTTTATGTACCAAAAGCTATTTTCAAAAATGTATGTATTATGATACCTCACTAGCTGAACCGAAAGCATTTATAAGTCTTTTGTACTTAGCAGGGATTTTTCCTGGTAATGGCAAGAATATAACTGACTTATGGAAGAGCAATGGTCAAAATGTGATAAAAGAATTTATGCTCTTGTAGATGTAAAGGTTTGTTTTTTTCAATTTATCCTGTAAGTCAGCCATTGGGTCATTATGCGTATGGTAAGTAATAAAACAAATGATGTTGTGAACAGACTTGTTCCTTCCATCTCCTAATCAGAATGTTATGTTGAACAGTGATTTACTGGTTTCCAATTGATGTTACATTTGCTGACAGCTCAAGTTGACCGGTGCAGAAACTATGCAGGAACAAAGCTGTGTGCAGGATGATATGCAGAAAATACCAAGTGAAATGTTGCAATTTTAAAACAGAGCTGTATAATTTTGGATTTCAGAGAAATTTAGATTGGCCTCATACATGGCAAAGAAAAATAAAATAGTACTGCGGATTTCAATGTTGTACCATGATGGAAATATTGATGAGGAAATCCTGACAAAACCGAAGCCTGAAACAGGAACTTCCTACAACAAAACCACAGGCATAATAGATGTTGATGAGTTATGCAACAACCATGATATCACTTGAAATACAAATCATTGGCCAGTGGTTGTATTTACACAATCCCAGACATGTGGCATAAATGGTTTGATAGTTTACAAGGAAAATAACAAATGCAAAATAGCATGGAGAGGTGGGTGTGGTGGTGCATGCTTGTCATCCCAGCTTTTAGGAGGTCTTGGCAGAAGGATCACTGTGAGTTCAAGGCCAGCCTGCACTATAAAAATACCATGAACATATTTTCTTAACAGATTGGGACTGAAGCTTGTAGATCATCTTTTTTTGTTTGTTTGTTTTTGAACAGGGTCTCACTATGCAGGTCAGGCTGGCCTTGAGCTTACTTGCAGCCCTGGCTGGTCTCAAATTCACAATGATCCTATAGCAGATCATTTACAGTGGAGGAAAAACAAAATGTTTCTACCTAGGAAACTATGCAAAAAAATTGTGAACCACACTGGTAAGCTAACAGGTGAACAGGCAGGTACAGCATCCCAAAGACCTACAATGACACAGGAAAACCAAAAAAAATTAACTGTGCTCTACAAGAGAGAATGAGAAGGGGCCGGGGAAATAGTTCAGTAAAATCAGCGCTTGCCTGGCAAGTGCAAGGGTCTGAGTTCAATCCCTGGTTCCTCCATAAAATCAATCAGTCAATCAATCAAACCAAAGAGAGAATGGGAAAACAAAACATATGTGTTATCAGTAAGTGATACTTTTGTATGGGCCATGCAGTTTTCATGTGTGAAGATTGCTTTGGGTGTGGCAGTTGAAGCCAAGATTATTTTCCTTTTAAAGTTCTTTTGGAGGACTGGGGAGATGGCTCAGTGGAATAAGTGCTTCCCTGCCAAGCACAAGGGCCTGAGTTCAATCCCCGGTTCTGCAAAAAAAAAAAAAAAAAAAAATGGATAAAGTTCTTTTGGTATTTCCATAATTCACATGGGTTTTTATTTCTGATGTTGTCTCTTAGGTTTTGTAAGCAAGTAAATAGGTGATGTGAACATGTTGATGTACCTTCCAAACATTCATAACACATCTGATATTTTATTTTATTGATACCTTATTTCCCTGCTAAGTGCCTGTTGTATAACATTCTAGGAAGTTCCTGACCAAAAAAGGAGAAGAGAGGTGACAATGGAAAGGCAAGATAATATGCACTGTCCTGTGAGATGTGTGCATGGACTGTGCAATTGTCATGGGTGAAGACTGCCTTGGATGTGACAGTTGAAGCAAAGATTGTCTTTCTTTTTTTTTGGTTTTTGTTTTTGTATTTTTAGGGAAGGGCCTACAAGGTGTTTAAGGTCTCACTTCTAGATCAGACTAGTGATCCACCTGTTTACAGCTTCTCAAGAGCTGGGATTACAGGCCCACACCACCCCACCCAGTCTCAATCATCCCATTCAGCCTGCCCGGGAGGCAGACTGGCACAGCAGGCCTAGAGAATTGAACCCCTGGCCCCTGCACCTGCTTGCAGGGTCTTTAATCTGCTGAGCTATTTGGTCAGCCTTTCTTTATCTTGAGATAGGGCTTCACTATGCAGTCCAAGTTGGCTTTGAACTTATATTATAGGCCAGGCTGGCTTTGAACTCAACAGTGATTCTTTTACCTTAGCCTCCTGAGTGCGTATTACAGACATGAATAAAGATTATCTTTTGTTGACTTTGTGTTTACTTTGTAGCTCACGTAAGTTTTGATTTCTGATGTTATCTCTTTGATTTTGTAAGCAAACACACAGTTGATGTGAAAATGTTGTCTGTTCTAAAAAGTTGATCATTACATATTTGATATTTTATCGACATATTTTCTTATTCAGGTGTAATAGTTGAAGTAAAGATTTTTTGTAGAATACAATTAGTATTTTCATTGTTCATATGAGAATTTATTTCTGATGCTTTCTTTTAGGTTTTGTAAACAAGTACATTGTTGATGTGAAAATGTTGATGTTCTAAATGTACAATATTAAGAATTTAGGACTGATGAGATAGCTCGTCAGACACAGTGGCTGCGTAGGCTAGCATAGGGATTGGGATTTGATCACTGGTACCACATGCTGTGCCAGCCCCTCCCCCAGGTGTGCTAAGATGGCCACCAAGACCAGGAGTGGTGGTGCACACATGTAATCCCAGCCCTGGGGAGGCTGAAAACAAGAATCACTATGAGTCGACAATGTGTAGTGAGACCCTGTACCAAATACATAAAAAAAAAAAAAAATTAAAAATGAAGAATTTAATACTTTATGTTTTTGTTACATAAACATTGCATAATAACCTCCCGATAAAAAAACAGCAAGACCAGCTTTAGATCAAGTATGTCCTACAAAAAGGCCAGGAAAGAAAAGTACATGTGCTGTCAGTGTAGGGGTACATGTGTATGGAATGTGCTGTTGTCATATCTTTGAGGACTGCTTTAGGTGTGATAGTTGAAGCAAACATTTTTTGTAGCATGGAATTTCTTTGTAGTTCATACAGGAATTTATTTCTCTTCTTTTTTGACTTTGTACACCAAAATCCAGTGTACCAGTTCATGTTAAAAATTGTAATGCTTTTTTATAAACATTCAATAAATGTTTAAAAAGTAATGCTTTATTTTAATTATTTTCTTGTTAAGAAATCATTGTTTAATATGATAAAACTATAAAATTAATCAATAGAAACATTCCAAAGAATAAATGTTGGTATGACATACCCATGGTTAGATCAGTTTATGACAAAAGTGTGTTATGCACTGAGTTAATTGGGTTTGAATCTTAAAATCTGCTATTTGTCTCATTATTTTGGACAGATTATCCGACATCTTGAAATCTTGCTTATGAATATTGAGATTATCAATACTAGTGAGTCCATACTATGCTCCATGAATAGAAGTTAATAATATTCTTGTGTTCACATATTCATCTACTCATTAGCTTTCTAGGAAATTTAGTGGTACTTCTAGAATTTTTCTTTTCTTATTCTTCCCTTAAAATGAATTACCAACATCTGTTGTAATTGCCAATTGCTTCCATACTTTTACTGCCTTCAGACATATAGCACTTCTTAGAATTGCTGTTTTATATACTGAATTGTACAGAAGCTTTGTAGAACTATAGAACCAAAATCAAAGAAGCCAGTGTTCAGGGTTCCAAATATCCTTTGCTTCAAATCACATACTTTTGTTTGTATTCTTGGTTTCTATATAAAGATTTTGTTAAAGAAGATTCACTTCTACAATATAATGTGAAACCTTTTATCTACTTAAACAGTTATCTGACATCTGTGGTGTACCAGGCTTGGTCCTGAGTTCCAAGAGTTTAGTGATAATATAGTCTCTTATTTCAAGAAACTCTGGTAGTGAAGAGAAAGAGAAATTGATGACAATACTGAGAAGTGTTAGGAATATGACTGTTATGAAAGAAGGACTATGGTGCTATGAGAATGCATATTGGTCTAGTCCAGGGAATTCAGAAGAGTGTAGATGAAGGAATGTTTGGGTGAGATATGAAGGGTAAATTGTAGTTTCATAGTGAGGATTAGGAACAGAAAGCCTCATTTTAAAAAACAGGTCAATACTGGACCATATGTGAATGTAACTTTCTGTTGCTCATGAGCTTAAAGCTTCTCATAGCAGGTAGTGTTTATCTCTGTATCAAAGATTATGGTAAAAACTTTACAGGACTGTTTTGTGAATCTCTTATAACCCTCTGAGAAAGTACTTATTAGTATTCTGTCTTACACAGCAGAAAACTGGGCACAGAAAGGTTAAATAACTTGCACCATAGTTACACAGTTAGTAACTATGGAGCCACATTTTAAATTAGGCAGATTTAATTTAGGCCCAGATTTCATGTTCTTAATTGTGATGCTGTATGTATTCCTTCCTCTGTTCCCTACCATTCCATTCTGTGCTTCATTATTGTTTGTGTCTAGATGCCCTCCCAAAGCCTCATGCTGTCATAGTAGTTTTTCAAAGGTGGTTTTGAGTCTAGAGTGTGTGATTAAGTCATAGCACATTGCTAGGATTAAGTGTGTTGGGATAAAAGGGTGGGTGATTGCTGAATCAGTCCAAACTGATTGGATTAGCACCGCCCTTATCCCAGTAGACTGGCTACAATACAAGGGACAAAAAGAGGCTTGTCTTGCTCTTTCTTATTACTTTTGCTGTCTTCTACCACCATACACTGTTCCCTCTGCCATGTGCCACCCTGCCTTGGACCCAGCTGATAATGGACTGAAATCTCTACAAACTGATCTAAATTTTTCCTTCTCTTAATTTTTGGCATAGGTATTTTATCTCAGTGTTGCAGGCAGCTGAGTTAGCTAGAAATATTATAGGCAGTCAGACAGGGTCAGGCTCTCGAAGGAGATAACACAGGAGGCAAGATATCTTGCAACTCTGGGAGGGATGGATGCTCCCACCATGGGCCAGACCTAAAGACCTAAGATCAAACAAATGCTGACCTCCCTAATGATTGGCATCAAAGATGGATTATCAACCTAAGGGAGACCAAGAATCATTAATACTACTAGATGGCTATCTGATAAAGTCCTCTTCTACATTCATGCCTGCTTGTTATGTGACTCGCTTCCCCATTTGGTCCTGGACTTAATCAACTTACCTGAGTAATGGTGCTTGTAATCCCATTGATTGACCATAGTTTTGTCCCACCTCATGCCTACCTAAGTGATTTCTCATGTCTTCACCTTCCCGCCTCACCACATGGTTTTAATATATAAAAGCCCCTGAAAGAGACAACTTCCTAGGGAACTACCCACTTGTGCCCCCCCTCCCCCATCCCTCTCTTGGACAGGAGCTTTCTTTCCCTCAGTAAATCTATTCTGCTCATAACCTCTGTTTGTTCCTAAAATCCATTTTTTGATTTTAGAGAACATGACCTCGTGCAGGTCAGGTCAGGAGATCATTTTTCCCTATGTCATTTGGAGATTCAGTTTTTCTCCCTGTAGCATCAGCAGTGAGAGAAAAGTGTAACTAGATAGTTGCTCTTGATTTTTGTTTTTATTTTTTTTTTTTGTGGTCCTGGGGATTGAACTCAGGACTGTGTGCTTGCCAGGTAAGCGCTTATTCTACTGAGCTAGCTCCCTGGCCCTACAGTTGCTCTTGGAAACATAGCTTTGGTCATAGGACTCCCATTCTCCTTGTAGACAGCTAGATTGTTTTTCCTCATGAGATTAAATCTGAATTCTATAGTGTGATATAAATGCTTCACCATTTGATACTGCTTATCTTTGTCCTAAAATACATCTTAAAGCAAAAATGATGGGCTCTGACTTTGAACATGCTGTTTCCTCTGCCAACAGTGCCTTACTTTTGGGGTATTGGAAGTAGGGAGATAAATCTTTCTCAGTTGGGAAGGGGGTCAAGAGTTGGAGGAAGGAGTAAGAGAGGAGGCATAGCAGATGCAAAAAGGAATTAAAATGTGTTATAGGGCCTGGGATGGTGACATGCTGTAATACATCCCAGCACTTGGGGGGTTGAGGTGGATGGATCTCCCTTGAGTTCAAGACCAGCCTGGGCTACACAGTGAGACCCTGTCTCAAAATACAAATAAACAACCACCACCACAACAAAAAGTGTTATGTACATGTACCAACTCTATACAAAGGAAGTAAACATGCACTATAAACATGTACTAATGAAAAATTTAAAACCCCAAAACAATAACAGGCTGTTTGAAAAATCCTTGCAGAAGCAGCTCTAATACTTTTAGCATATACCATGTGGGAAGGATGGAGAGCTAAAGAGAGTATTTTACATTCTTTATTGGCAAAACAAGAAATCTGAAGAACTGAGTTACTCAGGATGATCTGATGTGGGGGAGTTCTATTTAGTAACAAGTAACAAGTAAGTTGGTTACTTAAAAGGATGACAAGTGGGATTTCTCCAAAAGAGACTTAGTAAATAAATGAAAGTGTTCTAGGGGTGAGGATGGCTCAGTGGTAGAGGTCTTGTTTTACAAGGTTTTGGGGTCAATCTCCAACACCAACAGAAAAAAAAAGGCATTCTAATTCTAAACAGGAATGGTGGTTCATTTCTATAATCCCAGCACACCTGGAGCCTGAGGCAGGAAAATTAAAAATTCAAACCCAGCCTGGGCAATTTAGTGAGATCCTGTCTCACAGGCAAAAACAAGGGGTGGTGGTGGTTGTAGATACAATATCTCAGTGAGAAGAATATGGGTTCGATCTCCAGTACCACCAAAAAATATTTACCCATTCATGGGCTGATGGGCATATGGATTGCTTCCAAGATTTAGCCATTATGAATTGTACTTGTATAAACATGGGTATGCTTGTGTAATTGTAATATATTATCTTTAACTCCTTTGGGAAGATACTGAGAAGAGGAATTGCTGACGCAAATGGAATTTTGAGCTTTATTTGCCATACTGCTTTCCGTAGTGGTTTCACTAGTCCTGTGCCCCAGCTCCTTAAATGCTGAAGGGACCACCTCATCACCACCCATGCTCAGTTAAAATACAGCCCCTACCCTTACCCCTTTGCAGCACAGTTTAATCCTTTTTTTTTTTTTTTTTTTTTTTGGAACCTGGGATTGAACTCAGGCCATTGTGCTTGCCAGGCAAGCACTTATTCTACTAAGTCATCTCCCTGGCCCGCATAGTTTAATCTTTATATTTTAAAACAATCACCTGTTTTATGAACTCACTATTGTGCCAGTCACCTTTTCAAAAGCACAAGCTCTGCCTGTCTCTTATCTCTCTCTGTCTCTGTTTCTCTCTCTGTCTCTGTCTCTCTGGCCTTGAGCATGCCAGGCAAATGCACCACCATTGAGTTACAGCCCCAGCCTCCATTGCACTTTGGTCAGTCACAATGTGCTGTTTTTGCTAACTTTGCCAATAGTGCCTCACCTTTCAGCATTCCCCATGCCTGTGTTCTTTGGCACCTTGTATTATGGTTGTAGATGTGTTTTTTCTTCCATGGGATTATAAACTTGAATTTAAAGGCTGTAATTTATCTTTGAGTTCCCAGCATTACATAGAAGGATGTTTATTTTATTTATATTGTTGTATATCCCTGATTTCATTAATTGTTAAAAAAAAAAAAAAGTAATTTCTGTCTTTATAAAAAAGACTTACCTTAACTAGGGAAATTTCAGTTATGGGGAAGATTGCGCTGTAGAGCATTGTACTTCTCAGTGGTGTCAGATAGTTACTTAGCCAGTTTAAAATAAAGCTGGGTGAGCCAGGTGTGGTGGCGCAGGCCTGTAATCCCAGCACTTGGGAGGCTTCGGCAGGAGGATTGTTGCGAGTTCGAGACCAGCCTGAGCTACAAAGTGAGCTTAAGGCCAGCCTGAACTGCATAGTGAGACCCTGTCTCAAAAAGACAAAAAATAAAATAAAATAAACCTGGGTGTGATGGCTCACCTTTGTAATCCCAGCTCTCAGGAGGCTGAGGCAAGAGGATGGCTACAACTTTCAGGCCAGCCTTGATTTCAAAGTGAATTCAAGGCCAGCCTTAACTACATAT
>PVKA01036536.1:0-21119 GCA_004027165.1 Ctenomys sociabilis
TTAACTTTTAAAGTTTCATTTTGTAGTGCTGATTACAATATGAGGAAACTAGCCTGGATTTCTCACATGGCCCCAGTGTAATCAGAGGGGCCCTTATAAAAGGGATAGAAAACATGAAGCCAGGGACTGATAAGAGAGAGAATGAAAGTAGAAGATGCTATGCTGCTAGCTTTGGAGGTGGAAAAAGAGGCTATGAGCCAAAGAATGTAGCTGGACTTTGAAGCCAGAAAAAGCACAACTGCTAAAACCTGGAGACTTTGGTGGGAACATCGCTTTACCAATGCCTGACAACATGAATATTATCTCCTTCTGTACATGATGATGTATTTCATGTGCCATGGGGAGACACAAAGAATTTGGCACAAAGCAGTAAGATATTTGCCTCAAGAAAAAGTAAAATGACCTTCTTTGCCAAATCTTGGAAACAACAAAGATGTCCATCACATGAGGAATGGTGGAAAAAGATGTGGTATTTCTATATAATGGAGTATTACTCAGCTATAAAGAATGATAAACTCAAAGCCTTTATATTTAAGTGAATGCCACTTGAACATATACTCATAAGTAAAATAAACCAGACACACATGTGTATCATATAGCCTCCCTAGTATACAAATTCAAAAGAAAAACTACAAATAGAAAGGTATAGCACAATTAAAAGGAAAGGAAGAACTTGGAGACTAGACAATGAAGAGGAAACAAGAAGAGCTAGTAAACACAACAGAGGCAAAGCCATATAGGTATGTATACAAGATGGGTAAGGCAATGGTCCTGAGAATCTTCAGAAGATTTTTGAATTTAGCAATTAATTGGAAGGATTCTCACCATGACTAACTATATATGCTGATACCTGTGAACCAAGCCTCTGCACTGAAGATGGCAATTTGCAGTAGTAGGTTCATGCTTGGAGTGCCTGTCATTCTGGTCTTCTGAATATGTGCTGTTTGTAATGACATGCCAGTTGCTGTCATGCTGTCTCACAGGTAGATGTTTGTTTAAAAAGTAGGGGGGCAGTGAATGAAGGCAGGAGACAGGAAAAGGTGCGTTGCAGGACTGTCCTGCTACAATGCTGTGTATGGTTAGATTTCTAAACTTATGTGTAAACACATATAATTGTTTATTCCTATTTTTAAAATGTATTTTAATATTTTGCATTATATTTTGTAGGAACTTAAAGTTTAACATATCAATACTTGATGAAACATACCTGTTCCACGTTAAGCCTAAGGTGTTTGGTATTCAGACAGATAGAGCGGTTAAGCTCAACAGCCTAGGTTGTACGGTAATAACGATGAGCTTCACTTCTGGAGTGTTAACAACCAAAATTTGCAGACTAAAAATTAGAGAAAAAAGATGGCCACAAGGACAGCCAACATTTTGGCCCTAGCCTTTAGAGGTCAATTAAGACTCAGGACATATGAGAACCTGTCCTGTAACATCATGCAACTCAGTTGTGCCCCAAATTTTTTGATCAAGGTGATTATAGGGTGCAAGAGGAAAGTGATCAATGATGTAGAGAGTACCTAAGGAGAGTCACATGGAGAGAAAACATTCTCTCAGGTTTTCACAGAGACCAAATTGGCCGAACAATGGCCATGACTCATCCACATGGCTGACACTGACAAAGGATCTACAAACTGGTACAGGGTCACAGGATAAATCCTGAGGGGATTTTTCTGACCTTAATCAGATAGAAAAGCTACAATTCTTGTTACATAGGTCTTGCTTTATCTTGGTCTTAACCATCCAGCAGAAAAGTATAAAAAGGAAGTATAAGAAGTAAAGCCATATTATTATGCTGAGCTGTAAAAGACTCAAGTCAACAACTTCTGACATTGCCAGACATATGGAAAACCCAATACTATTAAGGACTACTGGACTATTTTGAAATATTTTGCTGAATTCACACACCTATAATATTTAAATAGCAAAACTAAACAAAAACAGGAGATACAAATGAATGACCATTTTGTATCTGTATATTCAAAATAGTTATGATAGATATACAGCTCCATTCTCTTAATTCAATGAATAGAGGGACCTGCTCTAATAGTGTTTGTAAATAGAATATCATGTCTGCATCTTGTGCAACAAATAACCACTAAGAAAACAATATGCAATGTACTAATTATTGAATCTGTCCTACTAATTTGATTTGAAACTGTCTCATTGCTATTTGTTCTTCAACAAAATCATGGGGAAAAAATCCAAAGCAATAGCAACAACAACAAAAAAAGTAAAGCAGAGTCCCAGACAATGGAGATGAGCCTGAAGGCACCTCGTACCATGGTCTTGTCAAGACTGCATGCTGGACCCAGCTGTGTGGATACAGAAACGAAGAAGGACACAGGAGATATCCAAAGAGAGAGAAGTAGAAGTGATTAAGGAACAGGGAGTAAGGGAGGGGACATAGCTCAGTGGTGTAGTGTGTGCCTGGACAGTGCTAGGTCCTGAGTTCAATTCCTGCCACTGAATCTACTTTAAAAAAATAAAAAAAGGAACAGGGAGTGGAAGAGGTAATGTGGAATGATCAGATTAACCAGTCTATGAAGGTCCTGTCCTCATGATTAGGAATTTGGACTTCAATCCCAAAACACTGGAGGTTAAAAATAGCATCTCTTGGTATTCAATGGTAAGGTTAACTTCAAAGGTGAAAAACCAAGCAAGGAGGTCCTGCAGAGAGCCAACCCCCATGGAACCACCAAAGGCACCATCAGAGCATTACCCTGCGTGAGCACAGGAAGCACCCTGGATAGTTGCAGTAATTTCTAACATTTAATAAATCAGGAGGAAAACTGGTTGACAACAATTGATGGGCTCTTTCAAAATAACAACAAGAGAGAGTTTTGAATGAATTTTAAACACTAGTAAGTGCTAAATAGGTGATAGATATACATTAACCTTAATCTGATTATTACACAATGTATACATATACTAACATATCACACTGTACCCTATTAATATGTACTATTGCTATTTGTCAATTAAATACAAAAGGAAAGAAAGTGTTATGGGTTGTGTCTAGTTGTCTCCCCAAAGCCTCATGCAGTCATAGGGTGGGGACTTCTAGAGTTTGAGATTAAGTCATGATCCACTGGGATTATGGGTCTTAGTATTTCTTGGATTATGGGTGTGTCTCCCCCTGCTTGGGGCAGAAAGCCTGAATGCCATTTAAGGGAGTCAAACTTGCTCTGTTGCCAAGGTTGCTGCTACTCCTCCCATTACTTTCTTGCTCTTTGCTACCTTGGTGAAAAGATTCTCTCTGCCATGTGCCGCTCTGCCTTGGAGCCAGCTGAGTATGGACTGAAGCTATGAGCTAAATAAACCTTTCCTTCCTTCATTTTGGGTGTCAGGATATTTGTCCCAGCAACAAGAGAAGAGCGACTGAGACAGGAAGGGTGAAAACAAAGAAACAAGAAAGAAGGAAGGTGTAATAGTTGATATATTGTGTCAACTTGAGAAGTTTAGAAATTTAAGAGACTCAGCAGGTGGCCAGGGCCCTCATGTTGTAACCATCCTGGGCCTGCACAAAAGGAGGGCAGGGAGACAATGTGGGAGCTATGTATACCTGCCCCAGGGGCTGGGGTAGCCTGCTGGCAGTGTAAGAAGGAAGAGAAGCTTGCTCTTCCACTTTTCCTGTCTTCCTCTGCCTTGACGTGATCCTTCTCTGCCATGGGTCACCCTGCCTTGGAGCCAGATGCCTAGGGCCTGAAGCCTCCACAGCTGTGAGCTAAGGAAATCTTCCTTCCTTAATTTGGGGCGTGGGGTATTTTGTCACAGCAATGAGAGAAAAGTAATTAAGACACAAGAGGAAGAAAGAAAGAAAAGAAAGACAGGCAGAAAGTAAGAAAAAGAAAAAAGAAGGAAGAAAGAAGGAAAGAAAGAAAAAAGAGAAAATGTTTTGATTAATTTTCTGGATGGGAATTCTGAAGTATCTATTTTAAATAACCTCTCTGATCACTGTGACTAGTGGAGCATTTTAGTAGTACCTTCACCTCAGCAGGGATAGGCTGCCTCTGTCAGTCTGGGTCTTCCTAGGCAGCACTTGAGGACTGCTGCATTCTGGGGACCTATGGATCTGCTGGCCTGTGGCTCTGCCTTGTCTGGAATCCTGAATGTCACACAGGATACATCATTTGCCCCTTTCAGAGCCTAGCAGAGGTGCAAGAGGTGAAGGCTTTGCTCATAAATGGAGAAGAATAGGAGCTGGAGAGGCAGGAAGGTGGCAAGGTGCCCTGGGAAGAGGCTGGTCACCTGGTCGTGCTGCTGCCATTGCATGAAGCAGAATCTGAATGAGGATGATCAGAGCAGCCCAATAATGATGGAAAGAAAGGCCTATATTTTCCCTACTTCTTGACTGGAAATAAAGAGACTACAAACTCTAGAGGGAACACTGAAGATGAGGAAGAGAGAGCTAGGCCAGAGTGGCAGACTCTCAGTCCACTCCCAGGTCCTTCTGTAACTGGCCTCTTCCTCCTTTTCATTCATCAGAGGTGAATGGATCAGCACTCTGTGTTGGGAAATGAAAGGGTTAAAGGTAAGGTCCAGTCATGGTTCTAAAGCATCCTGAGTCTAGCAGGAAAGAAAGAAAAGGGGAAATTGCATTATGAGAGTTGCCATCGGCACATAGTTTGAGCACAAATGTGAATACCTAACATGTGGGTGTGGCTCGAAATAGCTTCCTTCAGGAGATCTAGATGACCAAAATCTGGGGACATATAAGAAGTTGCCAGGCAGAGACGAGGAAAGCTGTCCACAGTTATACAATAGTTGTCCACAGTTATACAACAGATTATCTCAACACTCAACAGATTAGAGCAACAGTGAGCATTTGTTATCCCACACAATTTCTTAGTGAGTAGATTTGGAGTTGGAGCTTTGTCTAAGGCTGCAGTCCAGATATCAGCTGGAGGGCTGGAGAGATAGCTTAGCAGTCTAAAGTGCCTGCTTAGGCAAGCTTAGGCAGACTCTGGGGACCATGTCTCAATCCCTAGCATCACATGTTATGTCAGCCCCACCCTCAGGGTGGGCTCAGTTGCAAAACAAACAAACAAAAGTGCCCGTGGGGGCAGTGCCTGGGAGGCCTGCGTGGGGCGGAGGATATGCATCCACACCGGCTTCCTCAGGGCTGGTTCTTGCTCAGTGTCTTCTCCACAGGGCTGCTGGAGTCCACACACTATGGCTGCAGATTCACTTGAGTGAGTAATACAAGAGGCAGCAAGGCAGAACCTGCAGTGCCTCTTAAGACTTGGCCTCTGGAATCACACACTTACTTGTGTACAAGTCAACCCTGTCCCGTATGAAAAGGATTCCACAAGGACATCAGGATCAGGAGGTGGTATTTACTGGGGTTTATCTAGGAGGCTGGAGTGGAAGGGAATTTGTGCTTAATGTGAGTAGCCCTGTGGGGCTGAGATATCATGGATTAAATGAGGAACTTGAGCTAGTGTGCTTTGGGGAGAAATACAAGTAGATGGACAGGCAGTAAGATGCTACGTACTCAGTGGAAGAACCTGGACTACACCCTGTAGGTGATAGAGACAGCCAACAGGGACCTGTATACAATTTGGAAGGACCATTCTGACTGTAAATAGAAGGGGCTATGTCTCCCGGGACAGTAGACATTGAGCATGGACAGGTTGTCATATTTAAGAAGTTATAGGCCTCGGAAACTAATTAAAAATGGGATAGGAAGGATGGGAAAAGTCAAGGGAGCCTTCATTTTCTCTGGAGGATGTGAAAGAAGTCCTCTTAAGTGTGACCAGGCTCCTGAAGAACAAGATCAGGAAGAAAAAAGGAAAAAGGATGCTGAATCTATTTTAAACATGTGCATTTTGAGGGGCTTCTAGATTTTCCCAGAGGCACTTTGAGGGCTGAGAGACACTTCTGAATTAAAGTTAAGAACCAGAAAATCTTGTAGGAAAAGTGCATAATTTCTTATTTGAAGTCTTATTAAAGTGACCTCGATTACAGATTGGGTTTTGCCTGTTCAAGGCCATAACCTAGTGTAGAGTCCACTGAAATTCAAGGATAGAAGACCTAGCCTTTGCCGTCTGCTTCCTCGGTGTTTAAGTTGTCCTGGATTCTGTCACATGCATCTTCTAATTTTTAAGATCCTCATAGCAATACAGAGAGCTTATTAGTCAGCTCTCTCCTAAGAGGTTTATGTGTTCTAAGCCATTTCATTCTTACAATGAGGCTATAAAACAGGTACTATTTTCAATAAGAAAATGGAGGCATAGGGAAAGTAACAATTTTCCTAAAGTCTTGGAAGAGGTAGAGGTGGGAGGCACAGTGAGCCTGAGTACAGAGCCCAAGTTGGGAGCACCATGAAGAGTCTGAGTATGGTGTTGGAGGTACATTATGGCACATGCAGGCAGGCACAATCTTACAGCTTTACATCTGCTTGGACATAATAAGCGCAGGAGTAAGAAAGTGGCTCCTGGGCTTTTCCCATTGTACTAATGGAAAGCAAGGAGTGGGGAAAACCCAGGTAAGCACAACTCAGGGCTCAGGTGGACCTTCCGGCCTGCCCTGGAGGAGCCACTCCCTGTCTATGGAGGCAGGACTGAAGCATCTCTCCCAGGAATTTCTGGTTCTCTATCTGTGATTATGACATGAACTAACACTGAGGCTGAGGCTCAGGAGGTGGCCTTCCATGCACATATGCATAGGCAGGGAAGAAAGATAGGACCATCGAGAGCAGTTCATAAAAACCCAACAATGTAATGTGTATATGCTGGCTTCTGAGTGTGAGAAGGTATCTCCAAAGTTGGTGACTTAAAAGCAACAGATACTCTCATTCTTGCAACTGTGGGTCAGCTGAGCAGAGCATTGGCTGCCCTTATTTGCCCTGGGCTGTGCTCTCCCAGATATGGCTCTCGATGGTAGGCAGTCTGGGTTTCTCATGCTCTCATCCTCCTGGAACCAGTGGTCCAGTGAGGACAGGGTCTTTTCATGGTGATGGGAAAAGCACAAAGCATCAGACATGCCACTTATGCACATTGCCATCCTCCCTATGTATGAAGTTTGCTGGCATTCCACTGACCAAAGCAAGTCACTGAGCCCAGCCCAGAGTGAAACACAAGTTAAATCTACTCTGCACATGATGAGGCCCAGGTGAAAAGGACATTTGATATAAGAAGTGAAGAACTGAGGTGTTCCTATGTAGTGGCAGTGGAAACACATGGTAGAGGATGGGGTTCTTCTGATCACAGTTACCCAGCTGACCTAAGCTGGACTAACTGGATTCTCCATGCCAACCACAAGCTGTTCATGGGATACCTCAAGGGAGATCCAACAAAAATGCAAGACAGAGCAGACAGTCCTGCTGGAAGATGAGATGTGGATTCCTTTATAGAATCACCTGGGGAAGCAGCAGACCTGCGACTGGCTGAAAAACAGCTGCACTGTCATTTGTCATCCTGCCATGAGCCCTTCATGCTTCTGAACAAGGTTTGTGTGGCTCCAGGAGGGGGACAGACAGTAGTGCCTGTTGCTAGAGTGACAAGTGAGATGGGGCCAGCAGGGATGGTGTTGTGGGACAGAGCTAAAGTTGGAGTCCTCTATTGTCTTGTGAGGGAAGTAGTCTTTCTTCTTAGGTGGAGAAACTGAGGCATGACTGATTAAGGAACAGCTCCTCTGCCCGGCACTGCATTAACAGCTGCAAAGCAGGGGCTTGCTGTTGCCTGCCGTGCGCATCCCGCAAGGGCCCAACTTTGAGAGCAGCCACCCACAAGGCAGCCATACCTCATTCATTGGTGATGCATCAGTGTTTCTAGCTACAACAGCCATGGGTAGCAGCAGGCTCAGATGCCACCTGGGACTGGACAGGCAGGCAAGAGCATGGAGGAGCCAGAGAGCTCATGCATACACATCAGAAGAGGGCAATGAAAGCCTTGAGTGGACCACATAGAAATATGAGCTTTCTGTTCACTGGGACTTCTAGCTTTGCAAGAAATCTAAAACACTGCTTACTGAAGCAATTTTTAAAGAATGAGTAATAATGGAAGTGAAAGAGAACATCTGGGCTCTCAAACCACCAGTTTGTAATCTCTGCAAAGACACCCTAAGTCAGATGATATGACAAGGCTAATAATCTCCTTTAAAATTCGGATTCATCCTAAACAAGATCCATCCACTCAATGGAACTCTGGGGTCCCTCTTGCTGGGATGCCTAGAGCTTCAGGAGCTTCCTCTGCTGGCTGCCTCTGTTTTTAAGAGATACTCGATTGTACTCATTCAGCGAAAATCTGTTGAGCTGAGCTCAGCACTGCAATGACAATGGTAAATAGGACAGATATAATCTGTGTTTTTAGGGATGTATTGTATCAGGGGCATGCATGATAGACATATAATCACATTAATAAGTATAGACTAACTGACACATACCAAGAATGCAAAGCTGGAGGTGCAGGAGATGGGTGTAACAGGGAAGTTAGATTTAACCTGGGGCAGCAGTCAGAGAAGGCCTGGAGAGATGCAGGTAAAGACACCAGTGAGCCTCAGAAGCCACATGTGCAGGGGCGTATAAATTTGGTGTACAGGAGAAGGGCAGGGAGCCTACAGGAAGGATGGGAGAATGAGCTGTGGAACTGTGGGCAGGGTCCTTGAGAGTTGGCTAGTGTCATCTGTGAGGCTTCCTGAGTACTGAGGAAGCAGAGTGGATGAGGGGAGAAAGTGCGGGTGGCTCAGATGAGGGAGGGTGGAAGGTGGGACTCATGGGGTGGGTATGCAGAATGATGGAAAGAGTTGGAAGATGGGTAGAGCCAACCTTAATCATGACTATATTTCCATTAAGTGTCATCACTTGGGATAAGGAGAGAATCACTTGCTGCTTTCAATAGCAAAGCCCCAGGTTAGAGTAGATCTGGGCTAAGCACAATCATTTGCTCTTCATTTCTCAACTCCTGTGGGTGACTCCCCCTTCCCAAGCTAAGCTGCCTGGCCTGCTATACCTATAAATCCCATCAAACATTGTTCAATGTCTACAGCTTAATAGTTGCCTTCCTGAACTTTTAATTGAGTGGTTTCCAAGCTGTGCCTGGGCTGCACCCTAGCCTGAGTGTAAGCCTCAGAAATTCTCCCTGCAACCTCCAAGGAGAGTAGTGAGGCTAGCTAGTTTACTAAAGTGCCTGGAGCCATTCTAAGTGTGGTTAATCAGTTGACTTAAGATTAGCCCTATTTTTCAGATAAGATAGAGGCACAGAGAGATTAAATAATTTACTCAGGTTGTTCTTGTTATAAATTTTGGTAATGAACCCAAAGAACATGTTATGAAATTTACACCTAAATTCTGGTCCTGTGTGTCAACACTGAATAGTAGAGCTGGACTGAAGGGCACCATGCATATGGTTCAGCATATGCTTTGTGGAAAACTCTGAAACACCTACCCACATTATCCATATCAGTCCCTCTAGCAACATCACCCAAGATGGTTCTACCCCGTGCCTGCGTGGCCAGTGGTGCTGTTCCCTAGCCTCCCTTTTGAAGAAGTAGGGATGACTGAGGGCTGGAGAAAGGCAAGCCCTTGCCCCAGGAAATACCATTGGGAAGGGCACTGAGAGCCTTGAGGGAGCCAGAAATGAAGGGCTTCTCCTGGCTGTGAGCTAAGCTCATCAGTAAGTTCCCTGCTGGGCTTTGCCCCCAGGACAAAGGTGCAATCAGTCCATAAGTAGCAA
The DNA here is from genome assembly GCA_004027165.1 of Ctenomys sociabilis. Taxonomy (NCBI): domain Eukaryota; kingdom Metazoa; phylum Chordata; class Mammalia; order Rodentia; family Ctenomyidae; genus Ctenomys; species Ctenomys sociabilis. The sequence goes on from PVKA01036536.1 coordinate 9,681, forward strand.
GAGCCCTGAAGGGTGGACATGCAAAGTCTAGCAAGGAAGATGGACAAGTCAGCAGGCAACGATAAACACAGACACCAGAGCTTCACTTCCACACTGGATTTCCCATCTCAGAAATTCCCTCTGAGCAGCAGCGAGTGTTGCTGATAAGGAGTCTCCCCAGGAGGCTGTAAATGCCTCAGAAGGTATTTTCCTGATAAGGATCCTACAGGACTCATAGGCTGTCCAGGAGGCTGACAGATGCTGGCCAGTAGCTGCTTTCACTGTATGCTTCCAGGGTGCTGCTGCCTACAAAGCCTTCAGTAGGCAGAGGAAGCTCCCTGGCGGTGAGCTTTGGCAGCAGATGGGCCTGTGTTCTACTCTTCCACCAGACCAATAATGAAGTCCCTATTCCTCAAGGCCTCCACATGTCACCCTTCTCCAAGAAGAAAGATATTTTATTCAGCCTGTGATTTTTATCACTTTGCTCCCTCTTTCTGCCGCTTATATTTGTGAGAATGTTCCTGTGAGTCAATCTAGGATGGTGATTTTTAAAGCCTGTCCCATAAAAAAAGTCTTATGGCATTAAACAGTCTTAACAACTCCTTCCTCCAAAAGAGGTCCATGTTTGCCTAAGTGTAGGACACTTGAAACAAGCCTGTAAGAGAAGGAGTACCTTGTACCAGACAAAGGCCCAAGGTCCCCAGAGCCATGACTGACACATAACGAATGGTGGACACAAGTCATTGCAGAAGGGATCAAGACCAATACTCAGCATTGTAAATGCTTAATCATCACTTTCTAGTTAAAGGGGGAAAAACTATGGATTTTTGGTTTTCAGCAAAAAATACCTTTAATGATTAAGCTATGGACATTTTTTCAGGCTCATTTCCTTTGTAATTGAGAAACCAGCGATTTGGAAGAGGCACTGAGGACCCCTACGCAAAACTTACTGACCTGTTTCTGACTTCACTGAAGCATGTGTAGTTGATGTTGCCAAGGGCAAGTTTAGATTGCACTATGCTCAGAACCTGGCACAAACATGTCTGTCTGCCTTTTCAGAGTGAGCAGATGGAGAGAGAGGCTCATGCTTTCTAGACAGTCATTAATAAGGCACTTAGAAACTATACCAATTTACTCTGCAAAGAATCGATTCTTTGCAAATACACAAGGCGGCATCTTCTACTTCTCAATACCTACATGCATCAGTGCCAAGCGAGGTGTTTTCATGCATGCTGTCTCATTTAATCTTCTTACCAGTCCTTGAGATAAGAGAATATTTTATTCATTTTGATTTGGAAAGATTGAGGTTTGGAGAATTAAAGTGTCTGACTGTGTCCTATTGGAGAAGTTTTGCAGACAGATCTAAATGTGCATCATACTTTTTCAAGTGTCCTCTCAAGATATGGAAAGTAAATATTGTTAAAGACTCACGTATGACCCTCCCAGGCCCAAGGTATGGACAATGCTTCTGCCTCATACCCATCATTCTGGGTATTGAAAATACAGGCACTGAGCAAGATTTTCTAAGCACAAGGACTACCTTCTATAACAGAAGAATGTAGCCTTATATAATAGCATGCGGCCTATGCTATTTAGGCTGGAAGACAAACTTTCACCTTCACCTGTGAGGGAATTCCTTCTTTTAAGCTACCACATTTAATGGTCTTTTTCAAATGAGGCTTATTGACTGCTTTATTGACATTTAGTGGAGAATGCAGAATATGAAGGCCCCTTCTTCAGCTGTCTTCTGGAGGTGAGTGGTGTGCCTTTATATTTAGTACGTTATTAAGGCTAATTATATTTCTGAATCAAGGAGATCACTTAAATTACGAGGGAAATGATTAAGCTGAGCCAAGTCTGATTTGCTAGTGAGACAGAAACCGAAGGGAAGCTAAATGTAGATCTAGGTTTTCCATAACTGCAGAGGTGCAGGATCAGGCCTTAAGAGGGCACAGGAAGGAGCTGGCTTCTGCTAGGCATTGCATTCTTTTGAGATGACCGCCCGTGAGCCCTGTCCTTGGTGCTGAAGCCTGTGAGCCCTGTCCTTGGTGCTGAAGTTTCTTTCCCACAAGGATGCATGACTGCTCAGAAAATCATACTATGACTTGGCACTTCAGCTATGCTGGTCCTTATTTATCCTCTAAAGTGACAGGGTTCACCTTGGAAAAATAAATTTACTCAGATATTATGGGTTCCAGTCCATCACTCCAGCACTCACCGGCATGGCTGAATGTCAGAAATAAGGAAGACTGGCTGAATCTGAGGCTCACAAGGCCGTTCCCTGCAAGTCTATACTATGTTCTTCTAGTGTGGAGCTACAAGTTCTGAAAAGCATGTTATTGCTTAGGAGGCACAAGCTTTGGGACATGGCTTACTAACTTTATATTTTCTGATATTTGTTAGATATAGAGTATGTAGCTGAACATTTTCAGTGTATTTCTGAGCTTATATAACAGATTAAAAGTCACTGTTTTGGTTGAAGTAGAAGTGTCTAAAATTCCAGTAATATATCCGTGCCTACAGAATAACCGTCAGGAATCTATGTGGGTACCTTCAGAGACTATGGTGTAAATCTGGGAGCCACGAATTTTAGCCTAAAACTTTGCTGGTCCTTGGTTGCTAGCTTGATTCCTGTTTAAACTGACTTTTCTTCCTGCAAGAAATTATCCTAAGATCTGTGCTTCCTCATTTCTGTGCTCCTTTTTATTACCACACTGATCACTCAGTTGGATAATTATGTGCTATGATCCTGTTCTTTGAATGTCGCAGGTACATGGAGCAAGAAATCTTTTCTATATCTTTCTTAAAGTCTGGAATTGGGTTCTGAAGTTTGTATAAGCTTTTATTCCTGTTAATAACATTTATTCCTGTTAATGGGTTAAATTATTCTTTACTTTCATCCAATTACTTGGGTGGAAATATCTCCTAGGCTTTTCGCTCTATACTTTTAAGATCCTTGTCTATCTAATATTAGAAAATTTCTACTCTCAAAAATAAAGAGATGCTCCATAGCCCTTTACCTCTTTTTCAGCACAGTGACTGAAGGTGTGAAGCCAGTATTTCTTTTATATAGGTCACCTTGGGCTAGGATTTAAAAGCAATAAGGTAGAGAGTTTTGTCTGGGCTTTTCATTGGTATATGCACAGTGATTCAGGGAGGTTTGACATATATGCTGAGTAAATATTCGTTGAGTAGTTGAAACAAACCAGACTTATGCTGGCATCTCCTGGAATAGGACAGAGAAGAGAGAAGACGCTAACATTCACATCAGAAGCATAAGCCTGACTATCACTTGAGAGGTCTCACACTTCAATGTACAGTGCAAGGCTTTGTCCTGTTCCCTGTTCATGTCTGCATGGAGGAAGATGATGGGGGCAAGGTTAATTTATTTCCAGTAAGTGGTTTCTATCAACACAGGATAACCAAGTAGGGCCCGGTAATTGGAAATAAAATAAATACAAATGCTTACACAAGCCAATATTAGTTTATATCTGTTACAGCATCACTACATACTCAGCATCTTAGATTCATTGTCTTGCCTGATCTTGCAGCATTTTCATCCTTTTAGAAAGGCTTCTTTATTCTCAGATCCACCGCTCATTCCCAAGTGTCTTCAGTGTCTGTGAAGGGCAAGTTTCCTGAGGCCTACCTCCTTCTCCTGAGCCAGTGCACAAGGCAAGACTTGGGGAAGATGTATGACCTTAGACGTGAGTGACAGGATGAAGGCACTGAGGGAGGGGCCAGCTGCAAAGCTGTTCTTTCTGATTTGGAGGATGATATGGTACCATGGCGACAATAGACTAGAAATGTACATTTATACATTTATATATATATATATATATATATATATATATATATATATATATATATATATATATATATATATATATTTAGCGGTAAGTGTAAAATGTGTTTATAAAGCTAATTTTAAATAGATTAAAGTTTAATGCTCTGAAAGCCAAGGCTATCTTGTATTTAAAAAGGTAATACTTTGTGGGGCCAGCTAAATAGCTCAGTGGATTAAAGTGCCTGAAAGCAGGTGCAGGGGCTGGGTGTTAGATCCCTAGGCGTGCTCTGCTGGCCTTGCCTCTGGGGTGTGCTGAGATAGGAATTGAGGCTGGGCGTGGTGAGGCACCTGTAATCCCAGCTCTTGGGAGGCTGTAGACGGGTGGATCACTATGACTCCAATCTAGTAGTGAGATCCTGAGCACCCTGTAAACCCTTTCCCCCAAAAAACAGAAAGAAAAGAAAAAGCCAAAATAGGAAATACTTTGGATTTGACTTTGCTCTCCTTAATTCTGTCTTTTTAAAAAATCTTAGCAACTACTTTAATGACAACAATGTGAAATGTAACAACCATTGTTGAATTCAGATCATCTTGGTTTTTGAAATTCTGTATCATTTCTAATGTTTCACCTTTTATTTTTTATTCACTTCAAAATTTAAAAATGCCATGTAAATGGAATCCCACAGAGGTATTTGCTCACTTGACTTCTATCCCTCCACACAATGCTTTTAAGATTCATGCCTGTTGTCCTCTCCTATTTTATTGCTGACTCTTCCATTTTCCTGGAAGAGGTTTTCTTAATGATATTATTTCCTCCTAAAATGTTTGGCAGAATTCTCTAGCGAGGTCACCTGGGGTAGAAAGATAAATTTTACAGAAAAAAAAAAATTTCCCTGGATATCTGGAAATCTTTGATACTGGGTGTAGAGATCTCTCCTTTCTTCCCACACGAGAACAGATGGGGAGCCCACATATCCCTGAGGAATTCTGCTGGCTGTCAGGGTGCATTGCCTGTCAAAGTGCGCAGAATGGGTGCGGGAAGGGAGGGTGAGGATTCCGCGAAGGCTTTGGGAAGAATCTGGTGGGCGGAGCAAGATGGCAGGGTAAAATCAACCATGGTTTCCAGAATGAAGTTCAGGGAACAGGAAGAGAGCAGTGCCTCAGTGCTCCTCCAGCCTGTTTATCTGAGAGTAAATCACATGATCGAGGGTGTGGTTGTTACCCTTTGTAACAATCTTGAAATCAAGACAATTGCAAGGGTGTTCCATTGTTACCCATTTGTTATTTCCAGCCTCCCTAGAAAGAGAAAATCAAGCATCTGAAAGAGGCTGCCTGAGATTTCCAGGCTTGTGTCCAGACCAAAGTGGTTTGGACAAGTTTTAAATAAATATCTGATTGCATCTCCAGCCTCGGTGAAGCAAGACTTCCAGATGCTTTCAAGGCTTCCTGATGCTACTGAGATTTCTGGGATTTTAACACCCCAGGATCTTCTCAGTGGACGCAGTATCGATTTGATTGTATCTAGTCTCGGAAACTGAGCGAAAGCTCCCTGGCTGCCTTGCATAGAGTAGGCTGAGCTTCAGTGTTCTGTGGAGCACTGCTTCACCCAAATCCTGAGATGCCAGGATTCCAAAAAACTGTCTGAGTGAGCATTCACAGTGCCACACTTTGCTGGTGCAGCCCAAAGCGCCGCAGTCACTGATGTGCCCACTGCAGTGCGCTAGTCCAGGAGGCTTGGGCTTTTAAAGGGCAACAAAAAGGCTTCTAGACAGAGACAAAGGTGACCATTAGGTACAAACTACACAGAGGAGATTTGGAGTGCCAGGAGCAGATGTCTTCAGAATGTGTTCTGGGGAGTGGCTAACTCATGTCCCAAGCTCATCTCCTCCCTTTGTAGTGCTGTCACGTCCTGCCATCCATCTCCACCCACTTCTGTCTCCCAACTCCTCATCTGAGCTTTCTGCATTTGTTTTGGTTTGGTTGCTCACTCACTCATTTTTTAACACTTGTTCAGAAACTCTGTTTATATAATCTATGCTCTCTTGGGGGGTCTCATCTTGGAGCTTGGAGAGAATCTCTAATAGATACCCACATTCTGACTTTCCTCAGCACACTTATTGCCTGGCTTGTAGGTAAACTATGAATATTGGAAGAAAAGTGCGTATCTCACACCTATGAGTATGGCTACTGTGTAAAAAAAGGTACTCCCTAAAAGCATAAAACAACTACTGGTGAGGATGTGGAGAAACTGGAATCCATGCATTGCAGCTGTTGTGGAAAACTATATTAAATTAAAAAGTTAAACATAGATTTACCAAACGATTCAGCATTCTGTAATTGCTGTTCATGTGATCCAGCAGTTTCATTTCTTGCATTGAATTTCAAAAGCTAATTCTGACATTGCTACCCCCACAAAAATGAAATGCAAGGACCTGAGTATATATTTGTACTGATGTGTTCATAGCAGTGTTTTCTTTTTTCTTTTTAGAGAACAAAAATAGTGAAAGAAAAAATACATTAGAAATGATACAAAATTTCACTAAACAAAGTAATAGGAATTCAACAAGGGTTACTGTATTATGTGATACTATCTTTAAATTAAAAGTAGCAGCACTTCAAGTGCCCATTAATGCATGAGTTAGTAACCAAACTGATTAGTGTACATGCTGCTAAAGTGAGGACAAAATATGATTATTCATGCAATGAAATATTAGTCTTGGGCCAGCCAAATATCTCAGTGGATTAAAGCACCTGCAAGCAGGTGCAGGGGCCAGGTTTCGATCTGAGGGCTGTGATGCAGGTCCGCCCTGAGAAGCATGCTGAGAAGGTAATTGAGACTGGCCGTGGTGGCACGTGTCTGTAATCCCAGCTCTTGGCAGGCTGTAAACAGGTGGATCCCTCCTAGTTGGATCTAGAAGTGAGACCCTGAACATCCTATGGGAAAAAAAGAGAAATATTAGTCCTAAGAAGGCAAGAAAGTCTGACATGCACCACAACATGGATGAATCCTGAAGACCTTGTACTATGTGAAGTAAGTCCATCACAAAAGGACAACTCTTGTGTGATTTCAGTACTTTGAGGCACCTGGAGTAGTCAAATTTATGGAAATATAAAATGAAAGTGTGATTGCCAGGGGCTGTGGAAATGGACACTTAGAAGTTTTTGTGCAATAGGTACAGAGTTTTCATCAGAGAAGATGCATATAGTCTTAAAAAATGGATGGCAGTGATGATTACCTAACAGTGTCAGTGTACTGACACTGGCTACTAACTTGCGCATTTACATGGCTAAAGTGATAAACTTCAAGTGAAATACATTGCACCATAATAAAAATGTAATATACTCAATCATCCCTTCTCCCTTAACATAAGGTAAAGGTAGAATTAGTTAGTTGCTCCTGCACATATTAGGGAAATATTAGTCATTTGACTGTAAAGTGTTGTGCAAATGTAAGACAATAATATAATTGTCTGGGGAATAGGAACTACACTGTGGTTAGGACATTTGGGTTGTATTAATGGAAAAATGACCAAAACCTGGTTTATGCAATAGAGAAAGTTTTTTGGATTGCACCCAAAATGTGGTAATATTTTTCTACTCCGTTATTCACTGAATGCCTGCTTCTTCCTCTCCTAAGTTGTCTCTCTTAGAAGACTGAATGCAGCAAAACTCCCCTCCTTCACACTTCTCATTATCTGAAGTAAGAACTTTTATTCACATAGCCACCAGAGTCTGTTCTTCAGAGTTTCTCTAACTGGGTCATTATAGGACTCCAATGACTCATTCAAGTCAATCACAAATAGACACAGAAGGAGAGGGGGTCGATTTCACCCTTCTGCAGTGAGCTGCAAGCTAAAGCTAAATCCACACAGGGAGCTTCATTGGATCAGCTCTTTCTGCGACTCACATTCTCACCACAGACACAGGAAAGAAAGAGGGGAAAGACAGATACAAAGAGAACTAAGTTTCTAGGTGCATCTGGAAATGTGAGAGATTGATGGTTGGAAGGGACAGTGAGGATAAAAATATTTTTAAGTATATGTCATGAGTACTGATAAAGAAAGGTGCCAAGGAAACCAAGACTGCCAGGCTGTAGCAGGGTTAAAGTGCAATGATTTTGGAAGGCAGCTGTGCTAACCACTGTACCACCAACGCTCCGGTGAAAGTGCAATGATTTTGTAGACTACAGTTGAACAATGAGGACTCTTAGAAGAAAAGTATGTACCAGTCTGCAAATCACCTTCAGATGCTACGTGGAGCAGAGATGCATCAAGCATCATTGTAATAATGGAGAGCAATCCAGTGCCCCGGAAGTTACCAAGCTGATGGTATTGATGCAATAGCAAACCAAAGAAAGATGGTTAGAAATATATTTGAAAACCACTTCTCTAAAAGATCTAGGAGCAATGACCAAGCAATGGTGATGAGTATACATATGCTTCAGATTGTGGTTTCCAAAAGTCATTTCCCACTGAAAGGTGTCCAAGAAGCATATCAGGAGAAATATCCAGCTCCTTCTAGGGCAGAGAGTATATCAGATAAACCTGGAACATCTTGTTACACCAGAAACCAAAGAAATAATGAGTCTATTGGGATGGTCTTAAAAGGATCATAAGAAAACTTAAGTAATCTCCCACTGACTACACATGAAACAATTTGAGCACCAATAAGTATAATGACTGCAGTGAATTAAACTAAAGAATAAAAGAATAAGGAAAGAATAAAAAAGATCCAAGTGAGTGGTTTTCAAAGGATGCTAGATATAGTGATGGCTGTAAACTTCTTGCCACTCCTCAAGAACAATGGAACCTTTGTATCCTCTCCTGGAATCTTGGCATATTCTGTGCCTGTGTCCAGTGGTGGAACATGGTGGGAGACATCCTGTAACTTCTGGTTCTGCATATTTCACCACTGCCCCTCAGAACCCCGGTGTCTGACGAAAAGCCCAAGTGTCTGGACACCACCATGCTTTGAGGAAGCCCAGTTGAGCTGCACAGGTGAGCAGCTATCCTAACAAGCCCACAGCTCTTCTGGCTGAGGTATGAAGCCAGAGAGGGATGAAGTCATCGTGGATGACCCTGTCCCAGCCGACACCACATGAAGCAAAACAACTGAGCTGGGCCATCTTACCTTACAGAGTTGTGTGAAATAATGAACACTCACTGTTTGATGTCATTGAGTTTTGGGGTTGTTTGTTACCTTAAAGAGCAGATAGCTGAAGCCCTTGGGATCAACATCCTTAGTTATCCATTACCTTGAAACTAAAGGGAAGGAATCTACTCTTCGCTTATGAATTGGAAAAGCAAATAGTAGATGAGGATTGATTTAATACATCCTAAGAAAGAGGAAATGATAGAAATAAAATGCAAGCATTCTGTAAACCTAATGAATTAATGGACCTTGGCACTGGTGATCTATAACTGTCAAAATTAAAAAAGAGAAATCAGATATACTGATTCTTTTGCTCTTTAGGCATGGCCTTGCTAAGTGTCTATGCTGCCCAGGCTGGTCTTGAACTTACGATTCTCCTGCCCCAGCCTTCCAATCTGCTGGGACTGTAGTTACACACTGCTACACACAGCAAGATCTGAATGGAGTTTGATGACAGGGTAAACTATCATTTCTGAAATCCTCCTGCCAATCAACCAACCAACCAACCAACTTGACTCTGACTATGCCTCTGGGTTTCATAAAAGTTTCTATGAGATACAGAAAACTGAAAAATGTATTAAACAGCACCATAAATGTCCAATTAACAAAATCCCGACCATAGATGACACTATGGGAAATGACTCAGCTTCATTAATGATTTAAAGAGTGAAAAATGAAAGAGATGAATGAAGGAGGAACTGGGAGAGAAAAAGTGATTTTAAAAATAAACAAATAATAATCTATAGATCATATTTAGATCCTAATTCCAGTATGTATCATATAAAAGCCACAAAATTTACTAAATAATTGAGCACATAACCATGGATTAGTTACTTATATTAAAGCATTGTTGGTGTGTTAAAGATGTAACAATGGAATTATAGGGCTTAAAAATGTCTTAATAATGTGGGAATTAATATTTAAGTGTTTGTAGATGAATTGATATGAATCTAGGATTTGCTCCCCAATAATAAGGGAGAGGAAGTGGTTGGGGTGTGGGTGGGGCAGGACTGCCAGAACTGGGGGCTGTTGGGCTTGGGTGTGAACTGTTTGAAAGAGGTCATTATTCTGTCTGCTTTAGCAAAAGCTTCAAATTCCCTAGAGAGAAAGCTTTTAAACCTTCTGTAAGTAGCTGTTCCCAGCCTTTGCTGTTTTTCTAAAAGCCCTCTGCTCCTACAGAGGAACCCCAGGTCTCAGATGTTTCCACACAGCCTGCAGTGGTAGCCATTTTACATGCACATGTGGTAGCAATTCTAAGGTCATATCAACTAGAAGGAAGGATGCATTTGTTGCTTGGTCGCACCACTCTGCAGGAGCTTCAGCCCCTCGGGTTGTGGCCAAGCTCCCTCCTGATTTGCTCTGTTGGCTTCTCTTTGAGCAGTGTGGACCTAAGTTTCAGCTGCTGTGGCTCTCCCATGGTGCCTCCCGTAAGATGAAGAGGCCTCTGTGTGCCACAGACTCTCTTTCTCTACCACCATACTGGACAGCGAGGCCTTCTGCTCCTGCCCAAATCCTGGCATGGTCTCCATGTTTCTAATGCTGAATGTGACTTCATCTGCCATGTAAAAAAGCAGGTGGCCACACAGCTTACCACAGAGGTCCTGACTCTCCGGGGCGGGCGATGTCCTGCAGACATTATGGTCACTGCACTGGTGCAAAATGACCCTCCCCTTAGGGGACCTGGAGGAGCAGGACTAAAAGAGTTCTAGCAGCTAGAATGGCACCATGTGACACCCAGCTGCTGTTTCTCCTACAGCTACATGTGTTGAGGAGCAGAAGTGTCCAGTTTTCTGAGAAACTGTCTTCTGTGTGTTGAGGGGAATGCAGAGAGAGGTGGAGAGACTTTCTGGTCTTCTGTCATTTTTCAGTTCCTGATTTAGGTCTCTGTGCTGGCTGTGGTTTTAGCCTTAGGTTCTGTGAGTCCACTTGTATCTTTAAGTAAATTCTAATTTCCTGCTTAATTGAACCTCAGCTAGCTTTTGATATTTACAATCAAATAATTCTAACAAATTTAGAGCTTTTTAAATTTATACTTTGCTTCTTTTTTTTAAATTTCTCTTTGTGAAAAATTCTGAGTGACTTCCCTCCACTCTAGACCATGGAACCAGGCTAGGATGAGATCTACCCCCAGTCCTTCCCCACTCCCAAACTGGCCCTCTGACATGAAACCACACTGCCCTTTGCAGCCAGTGGTCTCTCTCCTAGAAGGGTTTCCAAGCCCTCCATGTAACTATGATTCTGCCAGGCACAGCCCAGTACAGTAGAAATATATGGTGTGGCCCTGCTAAGCCAGGACTCCTAATGCCAAGGAAGCCCCTGAGCATGCAGATATTGAGTCAGTTGCTTCTTGTCTCCCACTAAGGTCCAGTGCAAGTGCTTACAGCAGGGCTCGGAGACTGACTGATGGATGGATGGTGGAAGGGACAGCCTCACATCTTCAGTATCTCACTGGGAACTTCTTCCTTTACCAAAAATATCCCTTAACATGACAAAAAAATTATATTAAAGTCAACTGTTTGCAT
>PVKA01036537.1:0-21712 GCA_004027165.1 Ctenomys sociabilis
ACAAAAAAAAAAAAAAAGAAAGAAAAGAAAAGAAAACAGTATCCTTGGGGGCCAGGGGCCGGGGAGATGGCTCAGTGGAATAAATGCTTCCCTGGCAAGCGCAAGGGCCTGAGTTCAATCCCTGAGTTTAGTTCCTGCGGGACTGGGGAAGTATCCTTGTTCTTACCCAACTATTGGATCCCTGCTTAAATACCTCCAGAGAGCAGAGAACTGGCAACTGCCTTAGGTCCCATACTCTCTTTCTTCAGTGTGGGTCATGAGAAAACCCTTTCTTCATGATGACGCTGCTTTATGGAGCTGCATGTTATATAGTAATACTTTCTCCTCTGTCAGCCCCTTAAATATTTGAAAATGTCTGCCTCCCATCTCTCCCACTCTGCGTGCTGTACTCACACTTCCCCCAGCCCAGGTGCTTTCCCTCTGCTGTCTTCCTGGTCCTGGGTCCTCAGACTGCACACCTAAGCCAGTGCTCTGTCTCATTCTCTTTTATTTCTTCTGAACATGCATGGTGTGCCTAGAAATCATAGTACTAATCTTTGGGAGCAAAGACACAGGGATGCCCTATCAACACATGAGATTTCTGTGATATTTAAAATGCTTTCTTAGACAAGATAAGGAGACTAATACATTGGGAGATATTTTTCAATGAAGATACCAGCACGGGGCATGGTAGCACATGCCTGTAACCCTAGCACCTGGGAGGCTGAAGGGGATTGTCATTGTGAGATCAAGGCCAGTTTGAGCTACAGCCTGCACTTCATAGTGAGACTTATCAAAAAAGCCAAAATAAAATAAAGATAAACATATCACAGGTTAACATCTTTGTCACCCCATGTATACAGATATAAAGAGTATAGCATGATCTCTAGGGACAGATGGGCAAATGACAGTAATAGGCTGTTTACATAGAAGGGACCAAAGAAGTGATGAATATTTAAAATATTCATTTTAATAGGATTCATAGTAAAGGAAAAACAGTAAGGTGCTAATTCATACTTAATTGATAGTGCGGTTATTTTATTGCAGCCAGGGAGATGGCTCAATAGAATAAGCACTTCCCTGGCAAGTGCAAGGGCCTGAGTTCAATCCCTGGTTCTGCAAAAAAAAAAAAAAAAAAAAAAAAGAAAGTATAGTAGAAATGTAGATGTAGCTGAAAATAGTGCACTTCTTGGTTCCAGTCTTTAAGCCAGTATTCCAGCTTGTCTTAGTTACTTTTCTCAATGCTGAGACAAAATACCTGACTGCCAAAGTTAAAGGAGGGAAAGTTTATTTAGCTGACAGTTTACGTAAGTTTCAGTCCAGAGCTGGCTAGCCGCAAGGCAGGCTGGCGTGGCAGAGGGCATCGCAGTGGAGAAACAGCTGATGGTGGGCAGAAGGCAGCAACATAGTGAAGCAGCAGCAAGCAGCCACAGCCAGCCTTCCCCTGGTCCCCTGTATGTCTGCCCAGGCTGCCTGCACTCACCCCCACGGAAGGCCTTCCCACTGCCTTGCAGTCCTAGCACTATGTCAAACCAATCAGTGGGCTGATTTAGCAATCACACACTAGATCCCGCCACCTCAGGAAAACCCCACCCGTGACCGCATGAGGCTTTAGGGGGACATTAGATACCAGCCGTAACAGCTCATGAGCGAGAAAAACTGTCTAGGTTGTTCATATGACATTACTTACAGTAGCATTTATGTTGAACGTGTGCATTTTATAGGTGAGAGCACCCGTATACTCTTTGACTTACCTAAATATAGTTATTCTCATTTTAAAGATGAGGGGACCAAGTGTCAGAGAGCTCTAGCGATTGGCCCAGGATCACCCAACTGGAAATGGCATAGCTGGAGCTTTAAACCCACTTGTCTAGTTATAACCTAGCATCATTGTTTCCTACTTACTTACTTACTTGGCTTTTTGAGACAAGATCTTACTTTATTGTGCAGGGGCTGGCCTTGAACTCACTTTGTAGCCCAGGTTGGCCTCAAACTCCTGGAGATCCTCCTCCTTCAGCCTCCCAAGTACTGGGATTACAGGCAGGTATACCTTGCTCTTTCTTGCTTATTTATAATAGCTTGAAAACTAACAGCTTCTCTATCTAGCAGAAAATTTCCATGTACCATGACTTCTGGCACAGGAACTGGTAGCAGCATTTGCAGTAATTAGCAGCTAGCAAACATATCCTAGTATCCCTAGGAAGAGGAACAATAATTGGAAAATATAAATATATCCATTCATACCTTTTGTATGCATAGTGGGATGTAGAAAGTGGAGGAGGGGATACTGCAGTCAGAGCACCACTCCCCTTTAGTGTATTCATGGAGTAACAGTATTCAGTGCAATGCTGTCTGTGCTCAGATTTCACACGTGTTAGCTTCTTTGAACCCCAGCAGAGGGAGGTGGGTAAGGCAAGGGCTATCCTCCCCACCAGCTGAGATTCGGACAGGTTAGGAGGCAGAGCAAAAGGAAGGAAACTTCAGTCTCTTTGCCTACCACGGTGTTGACTTAAGCTGGTCCTGCTCCTGTGTGGGGTCTGTCGTTAAGTGGCTGTGTCTGTTTGGAGGGTGTTCAGAGTGAACCCTGGACGTTAGCAAGAACACTGCTCGGAGTGACTTCACCGTCAGGCGTTGCCCTTGCTTGGCCTTTGCTCCAGAAGATCCAACTGCAAGCAAAGTCTTGCTTTATATTTGCTGAGAGATGATGGGTAGAGTAAATAAAAGGTCACAAAGAATAGACAGACATACACTTCTTGGAGTTTGCAGCTATCAGGATTGCCAAAGAGATGAGCTGGGCAAAATCCAACACTTCCCGAAGGTGCTGTTTCATAGTTACCACTAGAAGTTGGTGACCAGATTGAGTAAATCATACCGAGAGTCCACCTGAGAAACCTGCAAATATACAATGATAAATACTGCCACTTAGCTCTGGTCACAAGTTGTCAGGGGTAGAAGTCTGGAGTGTTCCTGGAAAAGGAAGCCACAGAAGGAAGAAAGGAACTGCCCGTGGGTAGCTGGAGCGAGATGGAGACAGAGCCGGGGCTGATGGCCCAGGGAGCTGGGTCATAACGCTTGCTTCCCCCAGGCTGCTTTCTGCCGGAAGAGCAAGGCCAGGGCAGGCTCCCTTCTAACGTGTGCTGTCTTATATTGACATACTGACATTTCATAACCCCTGGTGACAAAGGCACATCAAGAGCAACCCCAGACAAATATAGGAAAATTAACCAAAGGCCATTGGTGGCTGCTTTTTCCCCAGTGCTAGGGGTTGAATCCAGGTCTTCCCACATGCGAAGCACATGCTGTGCCACTGAACTACAGCCCTACTCAATTTCCCCACCCCCACGCACACCCCAGGGCCTCTCACATGGTTGGCAAGTGCTTCATCTCTGAGTTGCCCCTCAAGCCAAGCAGCCAGTTCTTAATTGTTGGCTCCACACGGGTGGGGGAGGGGTGGGTGGTTCATCAGAACCCAACCCTTTAAAAGGTCTGGGCAGTCTTTTTTTTTTGTTTTTTTTGGCAGAACCAGGGCTTGAACTCGGGCCCTTGCGCTTGCACTTCCCTGGCCACAAACCTTGTTGGCCATCCTAACTGCTAATTGGTGACTTTTTTGGATGCTTCGGGGTGTGATTTTGCAAAAGGGGATGGAAACCACTGTACAAAAAGGAAATAAACTGTCAAAAAAGAAAAAACTGACAGTGGCTGAAGTGTAAGCCACATAGATACAGTGAAGTGTTGCCTCTTTCTGCCTCAGCTTTTTGATGGTAACTTATCTAAGAACTTAGAAGAGAACATCTGAATCTTGTACTCACTGAATGCTCTGGGCCCAGGCTCTAAGGGGCTGGGAGACAGCACTTGATGTTATCAGTGGCAAGGAGCAGGAGCTAGTCTCGAGGCCCTGGAATGTGGCATTTATTTCTAATCTGAAGTTTAGAAGATCTCTCTCTCTCTCTCTCTTCTCCCTCCCCCTCTCCTTCCTTCCCTCCCTCCCTCTCTCTTTTTCTCTCTAGCTTGTGGGAATAGGCCACAAATGGGCTCAGCTTCTTAGCTCTTGCTTCTGGAATGACAAGCTGGATTAGGTCATTATTTCCCAGAATGTTGTGGAATTCACCACTTGTGTGAGAAAGACCCATTTTTTTTAAAATTATTGTTTTTTTTTTTTTTTTTTTGTTTTGGCAGAACCAGGGATTGAACTCAGGCCCTTGCACTTACCAGGGAAGTGCTTATTCCACTGAGCCATCTCCCTGGCCCCACATTTGGAATCACTTTTCTTTGTCAGTCCTTTTCTTATCCTCCTGATTAGGCCAAGTCTTCATTTTCCAGTCTTTAACTCTGTCACTTGCTAATTTCCCCTCTTAAAGTCTAGGCCCTGAAGCTTAGAAGCTCCAGGCAGGCCAGAATATTTAACAAGAGTTTATTAACAGGGTTCACTTGTCAAAGTCTTGTTGGAGGTGGTTGATAATAGTTTTCCATTGAAGGTAGGGATACAGATCATTTCTGTAAGTTGACATAAGTCACTTACATGAGTAATTTAAAGAGGCATTTTAATCAGCTCTGGTGATTTGTACACATGGCTAGAAAAAATAAGTTATGTTGGTACCTACCATTTGGAGACTGTGCTAGGTGTGTGATGACCAGTGCTTTTTGTGGGATTGCGACTAACAGTTAAGTTCCCCCAGTTGGACCCAGTCACTTGTAAACTGAACTTGAAGTTTGTACAGTGATCATAGGATCCAGATTTCAAATATTGGGTCGGGTAGATAGCTCAGTGGAATAAGCACTTGCCTGGCAAGCTCAAGGGCCTGAGTTCAATCCCCTGTTCCGCTAAAACAAAACAAAACAGATTTCAAATATTAAAACCTTTAAGTAGATCAAAAGTTATTTTAATATGTCATAGCAAATGATTCTAGATTATATGTTAGCCAAGAGAAAAGTAAAACTAGATTTCTGTCTTTGTGTATGTGTGTGTGTGTGTTCCTTAGGGAAGGGTCTACAGGGTGTTCAGGGTCTCACTACTAGATCAGATACCCAGTGATCTTCCTGTTTACAGCCTCTCAAGAGCTGGGATTACATGTGCACACTCCCACGCCCAGTCTCAGTTGTCATCTCAGCATGCCCCGGGGGGTGGGGCCGGCGCAGCAGGCCCAGAGATTGAACCTCCGGCCTCTGTGCCTGCTTGCAAGTGCTTTAATCCACTGCGCTATTTGACTGGCCCAGATTTCTTTCTTTCTTTCTTTTTTTTTTTTGTGGAACTAGGAATTGAACTCAAGCCCTTGTGCTTGCTAGGCAAGTGCTTATTCTACTGAGCCATCTCCCTGCCCACCCCCCAAGATTTCTGTCTTAACATTAATTATTTTTTTCTTTTCAGAGGATCCCTGGTCCGCTAAAATCATTTCTCCCACCCTTTTTCCCTTCTCCCTGTTTGGAGAAGGAGGGGAGGATTGGGCAAGATGGAATTTCAGTTTGGACCAGAGCATAGTTCAGAGGAACTTGGCATTGGGGGTCAGACTGAACTGAGTTCAAATCCCCACCTGGTTTCTGGTGAGATGACCAGGCACATTTCCTAAGTTTCAGTTCCCCATCTGTAACTTGAGAATTTCCAAGGAGATCGTAGACAGAGCAAGGCTTCCCAGCCCAAGGGCTCAGTAGGTCATTTCCTATGGCAGGGTTCTGTTCCCTTCGTAGGAAATAACCATTTAGTCTCCCAGAAATTGGAGTTGACACTAGCTGGCCATTATATGTTTTTAAAAAAGATGTTCCAAAAGATGTTGTCAAGCTTGGCATTTATTCCTGCCAGGTAGAATTTTAAAAAATTGACTGTGGTTTTATAGGTGTTCCCAGAGTAAGTTTCTGGCAGCTGTGCAGAGCCCCCTTGCTAGAGGGCAGCTTCTCCTGTGACACCCATTAGCTGAGCACTTTAGCCAGGCGCCAGCAGCAGGCGCAGGCGAAGGCCCGAGGCAAGCAGATGGGTTAGGTTGCTTTGTGCCCTATTCATTAGCAAGACCCTTTAATTATAAAGGTGTTAGAGCGGGGAGCTGATTTGTGGCGACCTTGGGGTGAGCCAGCTTCCTCCACTGTGCTTTTGCTCTGACACCCTGCATTGTTAAAGAGACAGAGTCACGGACTGAACCTCTGAACCTCTGAAACCGGGAGCCAGATAAACCTTTCCTTATTGAAAAAGAAAAGTGGGGAAATAGAGTGATGGATACTAGCTGGTGAATGGTTGGGTCTCTAAAAAATATGCTCTTCACTGGTCAGTAATAAACATCCAGATCTAATTGTACACATCTTTACCTTCCCATTGAAAGAACAAAAGGTATGCTTTCTGCCCTCAAGGAATTTATACTTACGCTTGATCAAGTCATTAGCAAAATTCACACTTGTGCCTGTCAGCCCCCTGAAAAGAGGTGGGAAGCAGCCTGGGGAGCTGGGGATTATGGGAAATTTAGGGCACTGGGTGGTATGGGAGGATAGCCATCCAGTGAAGCCTGGATGCTGGATGCCATTCAGTAGTCTCCAGATGTGCCCTTCAGGGCAGGGACACTTGAGTAGGACTCTGAGTCCCTGACTGGGCTGGCTCCCTGAGCTGCTGACGGAGAAGCTAAGGATCCCAGAGAAGGCTTCAGTGCTGAACTAACAGTTTCTGCTTTTCCACTTCCCATCTTCGTTTCCAGCTCTCTTCTGTTTAGTTTTTGTTTCCTTCTGGGCTCCCACCTGGATACTAAGTGTTTGGTGGCCTTGTTGAGCAGCACCCTTAGGCTCAGTCCTGGGTGTGTGACCTTGGGGAAGCTCTGAGTCTCCAGTTGCTAGCTTTGTGCTTTTTGGCTTTGTTTTGTAAAGGGTCTCATTGTATAATTCAGGCTGTCCTTGAATTGGCTGTGTAGCCCAGGCTGGCCTTGAGAACTCATGGTGACCCTCCTGTCTCAGCCTCTTGAGTGTTGGGATTATAGGTGTGAATTAGCATGCCTCAGTCAGTTGCCTGCTTTGTGAATGTAGGCACTAATTATGGATTTGTGACACCACACCGGGCTCTTTAATACAGGCTGGCCTTGAACTCTCTTGGCCTCAAACTGGCAGTGATCCTCCTGCCTCTGCCTTTGGAGTGCTGGGATCACAGGTGTGTGCTGTCACGCCCAGCTTTTTTTCTTTTCCCTATACCATGAATTGAGTATCTTTTTTCCTTTGTGCCGTTCCACTGTGGCATTTCTCCCTGGGAGCCAGCCAGCCATAGACAGAAAAACTTCTGAAACAATGAGCTAAACTAAACCTTCTCTTTAAGTTGTGAGGATCAGCAATTGTCCTAGCAGTGAGAAAGCTGACCCATATGCCTCCCTTCTATTTATGGCCCTTGCTAGAAAACTCACAACTTTGCCCTTTTCTGCCCTTCATATCCTTTGCCTGGGGAATTAACATTTTCAACCAAACGGGCCTTGTTTCTTCTGGAATCTTCTATTGGCACCCCATATCTAACACTCATCAGTGCCAAATCGTACATTTGTGCTTGCTTCTATTGTAAATGCACTGCCATAGTCTAGCTATTTTCTTGATTATCACTTTGTGATTGAAATTGCACTGAAAATGATGTGGGCAGTGGAGCTGGGCCCCTGAGCCCCTGGCCTTCTTTGTCATGTGATACCTTTTCTCTCCTATTCGTAGGCTTCTGAATTTTAATCAGCAGTAGATAATGCTACATCTGGCTGCATATTAATTAATGGCTGAGGATGAGAAACAACACTAATGACTGTTTCGTAGATGCAAATGTACAGAACCGTGAGCTAGTGTTGCTGTGAGCTGCTGGAAAAAAAATCCATCGTTATGGTTTGAATTCCTGATGTTAAAAATGTGCTACAAAATGAAAATTGTCTCAATAAGTAAAGTTGGTCTTGTGCTGTGTTTGAATCTGCACAAATTATCCTAAGAAATAATGTTTTGAAGCTACTCACCTGCTCTTTTGGAAGGAGGGGACAATAGCAGGACCATAGAAGACCTTGGAGGTCCCCACCTCACAGTTTCCTGCAGGCTCTGTGCTGTATTTTTCTTTCTTTTTTGGCCTTTTTGAGATAGGGTCTCACTATGCAGCTTAGGCTGGCCTTAAACTCACTTTGTAGCTCAGGCTGGTCTTGAACTCACAACAGTCCTACTGCCTCAGCCTCCGGAGTGCTGGGATTACAGGCATGCGCCACCACACCTGGTTTTGTGCTGTATTTTTCTGCACACCATTTCCCAGTGGGTGGCATGATGGTCAGCTGAACACCCAAACCAGGACAGCTTAGATTTATTTAAAAAAAAAAAAAAATTGTATCCCCATTTCAGTCGATCCCATTGGTTGTTTGCTAGTCTTTTCTGTTTCAGATCCTCAGATTTGGGGGTGTTCTGTTCGCAGTTGGGAGCAGAATGTTCTGAGACACCCAAGTGCCACGCTCCCAGGTTCTCAGTATGGGAATGTGCTGAGGACACACAGGGGCCAGCCCCCGAAGGCATAATTGGGGTAGGAAGGACAGCAGGGGACTACCAGCAAGCGCAGCATTGTGTCTCACAGGAGGTCACACCCTCCAAGGCTTGGCCACTCAGAATCATTGCTCTTGTCAAAAACAGAAAGTCCCTGGGCAGCAGATGAGCCCGTCTTCTCCTGCAGACCTGGTGCCCTTGCTCAGCTGTCCCCATTGTCACATACTGGGTTTCACCCAGCAGCGGAATGCAGGGGCCGCGCCGTCTTAGCCTCACTGTAACTCAGATGGCAGGCCTGACTTCAGGTCAGCTGAGCCCACCGGGGGTATGCCCAGGTACAGCTGGAGCAGATGTCGTGTCTGTGGGACTTAGAGTTTGAGATCTGCACATTCTTTTTTATTTCTGGATTTCTTTTTCCTCTTCTGGGAAGCTAAGATAGTGCTGAGTTGTAAAAGATAACACGTTCTGTGTGGTCCTTCCTGGAAGCCAAAGATAGCATACTGTTCTTGGGGAAAATTTCCCCTGGTACATCTGGCAGGGTTGAATGCCCGTAGCACCTATCATTGCCTAATTCTAAGTAGTGTTAGGGCCTGGCAGAGTAGCTTTTCTGCCCCATAATTCAGCAGTGTGAGTCTGGGGTTAGAGGGGGGATTTCATGTAGATCCCAAGACCCCCTTATATTTTCCTCTCGTCTGTTAATAGCCTTAAATCTACCAAACTCCTCCCAGTTTTGCTCTATCCAGACAGAACTTGACTAAACAGCTGATAAAGCCACAGGAAGACAGAGAAGGCAGGAATGTGCAGTCATAATACACAGTCTCATGGCAGCCTCAGTGGTCCGAGTGTCAGAATGTCAGCAGTATGATTCTGGCAAGTCACTTGGGAAACCTAGGGCGAAATCCAGTGTTGTGAGGGAAGAGGGGTGGGCAGGATCACAGGCTGGGAGAGTCACCTCTTGTAGGCCATGAGAAATTAGGGCAATGCTTTGGTATTTGTAGGGGACTTCCTGTGAGGCAGGCTTGTGGGGAGCACCTTACACATCTTTTCGCAAGCGCTCTACCCCGGAAACACTGAGGAGATAGAAGAGTCATCCCATCCTCACAGTGAAGGGAACCAAGCCTGGACTGCTTACATAGGGCACTTGGTCACAGGGTACTTGGTCTTTGGCCGAAAGGCTGCCTCCTATTTTATCCTTAGAGCCTCTGCAAAAAATTGACACATTCTTTGGGCCACAGTGTTAAGAACGTTCTTGCCTGTTTAGAGGCTTTCCATTCATTCCTAAGCCCTGAGCACATCCTTTAAATACTCTTGAAACCTGTACATGTCAGCTTCTTGAACCCCCAAGTGGAGGTGAGTCCCCAGTGGCACCCTCTTTGTTCCAGCACAGCCCAAGGGAAAGCCAGGATGTCCCTCTGACAGAAACAGAGGAAGAGCTTGGATCAAATCCATGGGTTTCTAAGAAGGGAGTAGGAAGCAACTGATTGAGGAACTCTAGAGCCACAGAGACCTTGCTTAGGGTCCTGTGGCCATGATCCGGCTACCACTGCCATCCACAAGTACCCTGTTGGCATGATCCATCCAACCAGGACTTCCCAGACCTGAGGATGGGTATGACATGGTAGGCACATTACTTATGTGGCAGTCTTTTTTTTTCTTTTTGTCTTTTTGAGACAGGGTCTCACTCTGCAGTTCAGGCTGGTCTTATGCTCACTTTGTAGCTCAGGCTGGTCTCAAACTCATAACAATCCTCTTGCCTCAGCCTCCCAACCTGGTGTTTGGTTTTGTTTTTTTTTTGAGACAGGTTTTTCACTGCAGTTCAGGCCAGCCTTGATCTGTGTAGCCTAGGCTGGCATGGAGGTTATGACAATCCTCCTACCTCGGCCTCCTAGGTGCTAGGATTATAGGCATGCACTACCAAGACTGGCTTGTGTGGCGCATTCTTATCCAAAATGCAAAACATCTTCTGGACCCAAGGTTGGCCTTCCTGTGAGAGGCAGAGAGGTACAGCTCTACTGGCAGCTCTTCTGATTTTCTTGGAGCTCAAGCTCTTTAACTGTCTCATTCTTGAACATCTGACCCTCTCTGCCTTGTCAGTAAAGATTTGCTTGAAGTTCAGAAGGCAGATTTGGTGCCAGGGACCACAGAGAGACCTAAATATTTGGCTTCCCCTTTCTCTGAACGTCTCTCACATTGTGTCTGGGCATGGCGGAGATGAGCTTCAAGCACTAGGGGCTGGCATTTGCTAAAAGGAACTTAGCTGGGGTGTGGGTGTGGGTTTCTCCTGCCCAAGGTTAAGTAATTGTAACATCCTGTGTAAGAGAACTTGAACATGGTTTTCTGCTAATCTCCAATATTTTAGGGCTATTTATCAGATGTGTTTAATCTTGGGCCAATTTAACCAGTAGCAAACTAATAAAATAACACATTTGGGCTTGCTGCCAGGACAAATGTTGACTTACCCTTATAATGTTGACTAAAGCGAATGACTTTGAAAGTAATTGAGGAGTGAAACCTTAGCCAAAACTGCAGTCTGAGACGGTGGTTCTGTTTTATTTTACTGGCACTAGTCTGCTGCCTGTTGTAGTGCTCAAAGTCCCATATATTGCTGAATTGTTTCCCCAGGTTCTTTTTTTTCCCCCAACCCGTAAACCTTCATTTAGACAAAATGGAAATTCCTTCATGGCTGGCAAATAGGACAGATAGCTTTTCAGGGTGTGGGGGTCAAAGTCAATGGTAATGAGAAGAATTAAAGCAAGAATTGGTTCAAGGTTGTCTGTCCCTCAGAAGGAAAAGTGGTGTGCAGTGAATGTTAGCCTTTTTAGAATTTGTGCTGAAATTATTTCTTCAGGGTATTCTGGATGGAATCTATCTGTCCTACTCCATTCCCCTGACTTCCTTCTTTTTCTTTTGTCTTTTTGAGACAGGGTCTCACTCTGCAGTTCAGGCTGGCCTTCAGCACACTTTGTAGCCCAGGCTGGTCTCAAACTCACAACGATCCTCCTGTCTTGGCCTCCCAAATGCTGGGATTACAGGCATGCGCCACCATGCCCCCCCTCACTTCCTTCATTTTGCTATTATTCAATTTAGTCCAACCAGAGAGGGCTGTCATGCATGCCAGTATTGAATTGAAGGCAGCTTGCAAGACAGGAAGCCAGGAAGCCCACAGAGACTGTCATAAAGGTTAAGGTCCTTCTCTCCCAGTTGCTGTATTTCATTGCACTGTGTGTAAGGCTGGGAGGTGGGGGCAGGGCGGTGGTTGTGATCTCATCAGCCTGCATTATGCAAACTCAGCCAGAGTCTTCCTCAGGTCCCTCCCTGGACCAACAAACGAAGGTACCACTAAAAGCAGTTGCCATGGATGCTGAGTTGGCCCTCTGTGCTGACTGGCTCGGGCAGGGAGAGCTTGATATGTGGGGGATGAATCATTTGTCCAACTTCATTTAATTTGCAGGGGGTATTTTGTTTTCAGTTCTGTTTTTGTTTCAGGGTTGGAGGAAGAACATAGGAAGGGCCTCTTGTGCTGCTGAGCACAGGCTGTATGTAGCGCAGTGCTCCACCTCTAGCTCCCGCAGGTTCTGTTTCATGGTCCCAAGAGCCACTGGTTGAACTTTGGCCTTGCCTGCATGGCCCTGATATCTCCATCATCTGTTCTTGAGGACTTTCATGGGCCACAGCTGGAGAGATTAGAGCTCCGCCAGCCGTGCAATAGCCTCTTTGCAGCAAGGCCATGAGACTGAAAACAACCAGGAGCTCCCAGGATTTTTTTTTTTTTTTTTTAAATCCAGGTTCTCCTTGTTCCCCTGTTAGCAAAAACAAAACAAACACAGGCTATTCTTTTTTAAAAGAAGGATATGGAAATCCAATCTCCTTTGAAGGCCTTGTGCCAGGCTGCAGGCTGCCAATATCACAGCTGGCAAAAACAAACACGAGGGTGTGGACTTCGCATCTGAGATGAGTCACAGTGGCACAGAATTAGGGATCTTCTGGGATGGTGCTTGGTGGTTTGTCACAGTCCACAAAGCTTGTAGTCCCTTGTTGAAGCACTGATAAGTTCTGTCAGAGGAAAGTGATGGAGTGATGGGTTTGAAGGCCATTTGCTCACCTTGCAGGTTAAAAACCAATGATTCTGACACTAATGGCTGAATGAATGAGACCAGCTTTCCATTGGAACGTGGGCTTCTCTTTTTCATCTTCTGGGTAGCACATGGCACCAGGTTCCTGAACTCTGTGCCAGGGGAAAGAGAGCAGAGAGAAAAAGGTTTAATGGAAATTTTGGAATTAAGAACAGTTATCTCATTATTTCCCCATTCCCCCCCCCCAAAAAAAAAACACAATAGAGTTGCCTGTGAGTTCCAGGGAGCACCTGTTCCTACAGCCACAGCCCTAGTCTTCTGGCCCAAACAGCTCTAGGAAGCGCATCACTACAGCTTGTGTCTGTTCTGCCTCTGTGCATGTCTGCCTCACTCGCCTGCTGACCATCTTCCCTGCCCCCCTCTTGGGCAGCTACAGGCAGTACTGGCTCTGGATCTACTGGGTTGTCCCTGTACACAGAGGAGACACTCTCTTCACGGGTGACACCTGTGTCCTTCAGAGATGTCCACTTTGCGGGTACTTGGTAAATGCTCCCAAAGTTTGATGTAAAAGGATACACAAGCACACACACCTGTGACCCCAGCACTGCGGGGAGCTGAGGCAGGAGGCTTGAAACTTTGAGTCCAGCCTGGGCAATCTTATGAGTTAGCAAAGCCTTGCTTCAAACTTAAAAAAAACCAAAAAAGTGCCGGGAAGGTGGCTTGGGCAAAGGCCCCCAGCTTCAGTCCTCAGTGCCCAAAAAAAGAAAAGGATACCTATAATTACAAAGGATCTCCAGTATATGTATTATATACAGAGATGACAGTGGTAACTTAATAGTGAAGAAAACCTAGAGCTCCACGCATGGTAGCTTCCTGGGGTTGCCGTAACAGAGTACCACAAGCCAAGACTCAAAGCAACACAAATGGATGGTCTTGCTGTTCTAGAAGCTAGAAGTCTGAAATCAGGGTGTGAGCTCAGCCATGCTCTTGATGCCTACAGAGAAACCTTTCCTTGCAGCTTCCTAGTTTCGGGTTTTGCTGGTGATCCTTGGTATTCTTTAGTTCATAGATACTTGAGTTCAGTGGTCACCTCTGTTGTCACATGACCAACTTTGCCCTTTTTGTCTCTGTAGAACCCTCTCCCCCCCCTTTTGTGTGTGTGTGTGGGGGGTTGTTTTAGGTGTTTATTTTATTTATTTATTTATTTTTGCATAGTCTCACTGTGTAGTTCAGGCTTACCTTGAATTCAGTGTGCAACCCAAGCTGACCTGTAGCTCGTGGCTGTCCTCCTGCCTCAGCCTCCTCCTGAGTGCTAGGATTACAGGCCTTTGATGCCACATCTGGCTTCCCTCCCTCAGTCCCTCCCTTCTATTCCTGGAAATTGCACCAGGCTGCATCCCAGGTGAGCCCACGCCCCTTTGTTGTTGACACAGCCTTGCTGAATTGCTAAGTACTCAGGGTGGACTTGAATTTACCATCCTCCTGCCTCAGTCTCTTGGAGTGCTGTGCTGGGTTTGCAGGCATGTGCCACCATGCACAGCTATTTTCCTCTTCCTAGAAGGACACCATGAAAGGATTTAGGGCTAACACTAATTCAGCGTGCTATTTTTTAAGTCTATGAAGGTCCTACAGAGGTCACAGTCACAGAGGAGGCATAGAGCTTGCACAGACCTTTTTGTGGACGTCACTCAAACCACATGTCAAGGTCAGACTCACCCGAGCTATGACAGAGTAATGTCTTGTTCCCACAGTGAGGTGTTCTGAGAAAGGCTCATCCTTCAGTTATGTTCTCTCCAATGTGTGCAACTTGAATCTAATCATGAGAACATGGCAGACAAATCTACTTTGAGAGGTGTGTTGCAGAATAAGTGATTGAAGGCCAGGGAGATAGCTCAGTGGCGTAAGTGCATGCCTGGCAAGCACAAGGCCCTGAGTTCAATCCCCGGTATTGCCAAAAAAAAAGAGAAAGAAACAGTGTGGGTTAGAGAGGTACGGTATTTTTCTGTAAGATCCTAAAAGACAGGCTGAATGAAGAATTGTCACAAATAAGAAGAAACTCTAGAGAGAAGACAATGAAATATAAGATGAGATTCTAAATTGAGTTCTAGAACTAAATGACATTAATAGGACACCTGATGAAATATCAGGTGCAAAGTATTATTATTTTTTAATGCATGTGGTTGTTGCAGGGTCTCACTACACAGCTCAGACTCATGGTGATCCTCCTGCTTTCAGCCTCCCCAGCGCTGGGATGATAGGTGTGCACCACCATGCTCAGACTCCGTGGCCAGCTCAGCCTGCCCAGGAAGCGAGGCTGGGCGGCTTATAGTGCCAGGGGTCGAACATTGGTCCCTGCACTTGCCCAAGCAGGCACTTTAGTCTGCTGAGCTATCTCACCAGCCCTGTAAAGTATTATAGTAGTTTAAAAATACTTTACTAGTAGCTGGGCGTGGTGGCACATGCCTGTAATCCCAGCACTCCGGAGGCTGAGGCAGGAGGGTTGTTGTGAGTTCGAGACCAGCCTGAGCTACAAAGTGAGCTTAAGGCCAGCCTGAGCTGCATAGTGAGACCCTGTCTCAAAAAGACAAAAACCAAAAACAAATAAAAATACTTTACTAGTATTTTTAAAAATTATTAGAGCATGTGCAGTACATTCAATGCAGGGGAATTGGAACAAATAAATAGTAATATATTAGTCGTTGGCTGAAAAGTAGCTTACAAAACTATTTAAAAAAAAAAAAACTATTTTCCCATTTTGTAGGTTACCTCTTGGTGGTTTTCTTTGCTGTGCATTTTTTTTAAACAATTAAATTTTTTCTTTTCCAATCAGCTTTTATTGGTACACCTCAGATATGCTTAACAAGCATATTCATCATGGAGAATTTTGTCTCTATGTGCTGTAACTTGTTTGTTTTTCCGCATTCCCCCGACCATTCCCCGACCCTCCCTTCAGCCTTCCTTCCCTCCACATTTCAAAAGCTGTTTCCGTGTTTTTCTTTTTTCCTTTTCCTCTCCTCCCTCATTTCCTTCCCCATTTGAACATTTTCTTCCTGTGTCACGATATCTGTCACATATTTTGACCCTTATTTACACTTTTGATTTCTCACGCCAGCAAAACAGTGTGTTATTTACATGTGTGTCTGACTTGTTTCACTGAAGAGTGTGGTCTCAGTGTGCACCTGTCTCCACCTTATTTATGGCAGAGTAGAACTCTACTATCGTTTCTTTAGAAAGCCACATCTTTATTCATTCACCAGTTGGACTGTTTCCAAGATTTGGCTATTACAAACTAGGCTGCTGTAAACATGGGTATGCCTATATTGTGGCAGCATGTTTTAAATTCTTTTTAATTTATGTATTTGGTACAGGGTCTCACTATGCAGCTCGGACTTGCAGTAATCCTCCTGTTTACAGCCTGCCCAGTGCTGGGACTACAGGCGTGGGCCACTACCCCCAGACTTGGTTGCAGGCTCAGCGCCCTCTGGGGGTGGGATGGCATATCATAGGTGTAGGAGACACTTCCTGGTCCTCGTCTCAGTCCAAGAAACCAATATTTGTAATCCCAAAGTTACGTTATTGGAATCCCATCAAGTTGACTCCAATCTACCACTTTCCATGCAGCCCACGGCGAAAATGAGGACACTAAATTATATTTTTAATCATTGGGGAGTCAAGGGGCTCTAGGTCCAGCCACGAAGATGGCTTCCCTGAACCAAGAGAGCGACCCAGGGCCTCACCCGGTTTTTATTCAGTGAGGGAGTGGCTTGAGGACTGAGAATTGTGGGAAGTAGGTGACTACTGTGAGCTGAGCTAGGTCAGGGACCTACATTTACCTCTGCCATATGCAGAGAGGATATGCAGAGAGAGTAATCTGCATTATATAGTATTTAATGTTTTGGGAAGTCTAGGGCTTCAGCTTTGATGTAATCTTTCAAGCCCCAGGAAGTCATAGCCTCTATCTCGAGGCTCGATCCCAGCTGGCAGAGCGGAGCATTAGCTCTACCATCCTGTCTCCACCCGGCTCACGTTAAGGAGCAGCAGGCTTACCAGGGAAACACGCATGCCACCTTCAAAGACTATCACCAGCACCTCAGCTAGACCAATACACATTGCTTAAGGCCAATTGAAGGATAAACAGAAGTCCTAACCAGCTCTGTACATAACAATATGAGGAAATAGGGTCAGGCTCAGTCAAAATGGAGACAGTCTCTCTTCTTTCAAGGAGAGCTGCTGGGTGTGCCCTCCACAATAGGGAACTACGGGTTGAACCCATGTCCCTGTGCTTGCAAAGCAGATGCTTAGTCCATTGAGCTATCTCACCAGCCCTGACGTTTTTGATTCTTTCATAAAGATGCCAAGAAGGGGAATAGCTGGGTCAAATGGAACCTCTAGTCCTAAGTTTTTGAGGAATTTCCATAGGGTATACAAGCTTTTTATTTTATTTTTTGGTAGAACGGAGGGTTGAACTCAGGCCCTTGAGCTTGCCAGGCAAGCGCTTATTCTATTGAGCCATCTCCCCAGCCAGGCCCCAGCTTTTTAATTTGATGTGATCTCTTTTGTGGATCTTGATGTTATTTCTTGTGTGGCTGTGGTTCTATTCAGAAAGTCTATGCCTATATCTTAGAGAATTTTTTGCCTATTTTTATCCTCCAGCAGATTTTTTTCTGTTCCAGTATTTAGATCTTTGATCCATTTCTATTTTAGGTTAGTGTGTTAGGAGAGAGAGAGGGGTCTTGGCATGTGGATGGCCAGTTTGCCTAGTACCATTTGTTGAAGAGGCTGTCTTCCCTCCAGTAAAAATGTTCGGCCCCTTTGCCAAAAATCAGGTAGCTGAGTAAGTCTGGAGTGTTTCTACACCCTCTGTTCTGTCCCATGGATCCACAGATCTGGTTTTTGCCAATGCTATGCTGCTGTTATCCCTGTATTTTTGTAGTTTAATTTGAAGATTGGGATTGTGATGACTCTGGCTTAGTCTTTATTGCCCAGAATTGCTTTGACCTCCGTTTTCAGTGTACTGTAGTTTTCATTGGAGAGGTGTTTCACTTCCTTGGTTAGGTTAATTCACAAGTATTTCATTTTTTCTTCATGCTGTTGTGATAGATAATTGTTTGTTTCCCTAATTTGTCTCAGTGAATTTGTTGCTTGTGTACAGGAATGCTATTGAGTTTTGCATGTTGACTTTATATCCTGCTGCACGACTGAATTTGCAGTGAAATAAATCAGACTTGAATGTGTAAACATGGTATCTGCCTAGAACAAGAAACTGAAAAAGTATGGCCAGGGAGATGGCTTATTGAAACAAGTGCTTCCCTGGCAAACGCAAGGGCCTGAGTTCAATCCCTGGTTCTGCCAAAAAAAAAAAAAAAAAAAGGAATTAAAATAGTAAATAAGATCCAAAAGATCAGCAGATACTGGAGGGGAAAGTAACTACTCAAAAGGAAAGAACTGGGATTGGGGAAAGGAGAAAAGGAGGTGGATATATGCACATATATGTACAATAGCTAAAATAATTGCACTACTAATTTCTATTAGTTCTTTGAAAGGAACAGCTTGTGCTTATACTGTTTGATTAATTTTGAATTATCTAGTAATCTCAGCAACTACTATGCGGAAAACTATGTAATATAACCATTGTTAATTTCTTATCACGTTTTTGAAATTCTGTATTTATTTTTGTGGGACTGGGGACTTAATTTAAAAAAATTCTAGGAGTCTTACAGTAAGATTTTTTTGGATCTTCTATATAGAGGACCATGTCATCTGCAAATAATAATTTAGTCTCTTTCTTTCCTTTTAGTTCCTTTCTTATATCTAATTGCTCTGGTTAATGTTTTGAGAACTATATGGAACAGGACAGTGGTGCCAGAGGACAGCCTTGTCTTACTCTTGGTTTTATTTTTTTTTGAGACAGGGTCTCGCTATGCAGTTCAGGCTGGCTTTAAGCTCACTTTGTAGCTCAGGCTGGTCTCGAACTCACAACAATCCTCCTGCCTCAGCCTCCCCAGTGCTGGGATTACAAGCATGCGCCACCACGCCCGGCTTTTACTCTTGGTTTTAAAGGGACAACTTTCAGCTTCTATCTTAGTTTTCTCATTGCTGAGACAAAATACTCGCCACGTACAGGGTAAGGGCAGAAAGGTTTATTTAATTCACAGTTTGTAGAGGTTTCAGACTACAATTGGCTGGCTCCACAGCAGGGTAATATCCCAAAGGATAGCCAGTTCACAGTGGGCAAAAAGTATCAAAGCAAATAAAGGACAAGGCAAGTGTCTCTTTGTCCGTTGCACTGTATCCATGCTACTGGGATTAGGGCGGTACCGAACCAGTGAGAGGACTGATTTAGTGGTAGTCGCCCACCTTTAATCCTAGCATTGCACCATGAATCAGTCACTTCAGATTCAGCTGCCCCTGAAGTCCCACCTATGACAGCATGAGGCCTTGGGGGCACATTTGAGCCTGAGCTATCACAGCCTCTTCCTGTTTAATATGATATCGACCACAGGTTTGTTGTAGACAACTTTTGTCAGGCCTTCTATACGTATTCAGAGTTTTTATGATGAATGGATGCTGAATTTTGTCAGATGTTTTTTCTACCTCTGTTGAAATGATCATGTGATTTTTTTTTTTTTAATACTTTTGTTTAGTATTTATTGATTTGTATATGTTGAACCATTGCTCCATCCCTGGAATGAATCCTCCTTGATTGTGATATAAGATCTTTTTGATGATTTGTAGCCTTCTTCACCAGTACCTTATGAAAGATTTTTACACCTGTGTTCATAAAGAGATTAACCTCTTGCTTTCTTTTTGGCTGGTCTTCTTCTGGTTTTGGAATCAGAGTAATGCTTCTAGGAATGATTTCAGACTTCCCTTTCAATTTAATTGAAGAGTTTGAGAAGTGCTGGTATTAAATCCTCTCTAAAGTTCTTGTAGAATTTGGTAGTAAATCCATTGGGACCACCTGGGCTTTTCTTAGTTGGCAGGCTTTTTGTTATTATTATTTCCTCACTTTCATTAACTAATATGGAGACTATACGATATTTACAACATTAACTAATATGGGGTTGTTTAGAGTTTGTGTATCTTCTTGGCTCAGCTTTGGTAATTCATGCGAATCAAGGAATCTATTTTTCTAAATTTTACACCTTCTTAGAGTATAAGTTGTCAAAATACTTACTAATAACCTTCTGGATTCTGACAGACTCCACTGTGATTTTGCTTTTTCCTTTTCCAAGTGCGGGGACTTGGATCTTTTCTTGTATCTTGCTAAGAGTGGCTAAAGGTGTGCCTATTTTGTTTATTCTCTCGAGGTTCATTGACTTTTTTTTTTTTTTTATTCTCAATTTCATTAATTTCTTTTTCTTTTTCTTTCAGAACAGGGTGTTGAACTCATGCCCTTGAGCTTGCCAGGGAAACATTCCATTGAGCCATCTTCCTGGCCCCTAATTTCATTAATTTCTGCTTTGGTCTTTATAATTTTTTTGCTTGTACTAGTTTTGGGTTTGGATTGTTCCTGTTTTTCAAGTACCTTGAAGTGCATCACTAGGTTACTTACTTGAGTTTGCTTTGTTTATCTAATGTGGGAATTCACCGCTATGACTTTTATTTACTGTGTTCCTTAGGTATGCTGCACTGGCATTATTGTCTGATTGTAGGGAACTCTAATTTCTTCCTTAAGTTTATTTGTGGCCCATTGATTATTCAAAAAGGTATTAATTTCTATGTGTCTGCATATTTTCTACAAGTTTGTAGCACTATCTAAGTCAAGATGCGGCCCTGTTCTTAAGAAGGCAGTCGGACCACCTATTCCTCTGGGTGCAGGCAGCAGCCGGCAGTAGGCCTAAAGTGAGGGGATTAGAAACCTCAACTTTCTAATCCACAGCACTCAGGCTGAGCCTGGCCTCTGGCTGTGAGGGCAGGGCCTGTGTCCTTTAGCTTGAACCCCTCAGGGCATCTCCGTCTGGCCTGATCTCCATCCAGCACCTGACCTCTTAGGGCTGTTTCCTAGCCAGTTGCTATGGGAACACAACACTGGGAGCCCTGAAGTGAGGCTGTCCCTTGGCTGCTCTGGGTCCTGGGTTCAATCAGCCCTTCCCCAGAATGGCATCTGAGTGACTAGTGTCTCCAGGGGTATGGCAGGTGCTTGGACAGCAGTCACTCACCAGCTGTTCCCTGTTGCAGGGCCCCTGAGGAGCAGACTCTCTCACTGTCCTTGCAGCTCCCAGTAGCCACTAGTCTGCTATACCACAGCGCTCTTCCTTGAGCCCCTCGGGCCCCCAGTTTTCACTTTGTAGATTTGATCGTCCCAGGAGCCATGACCTAGGAGCCAAGGAGAAAGGGTGTACTGCTCTTGTCTGCATTGCATGCCATCTCTTCAGTTTGTCGGTAGGCTTTTAATTTTCCTGTCAGGTCCTTCTTGGTTCCCACAAATCTTCTCTGAGTGGTTACTTTCTAGTGACTGGATTCTGCATCTAGGAGGGGCCGAATTGTGGCGCATCACTCCACCATTTTCCTGCTAGTTTAGTGTTGTGCCAATGTTAGTCTTGATAAAAGTACCATGGTTATACAAGTTCTTCACATTAGGGGAAGTCAGGTAAAAGACATATGGGAACACTGCTATTTTTGCAGCTCTTCTGTGATTCTAAAATTATTTCAGATTCTCTGTTTTGAAAAAGAATATGCATATTTGAGTGATTAGATAAGCTCACCTGTTCTTAGAAGATATAGAAGAGGAATAAACATTAGTGGAAAAAAGTCAGTTTTTGTAGACCACTCTAGGGTTTGTTAATTGAGAACTTACTGTTCACAAAGGATCATTAGCAGACGTGCATAGTCCAATGTGTGGTCCCTATTTTGCCTCTGCTTCCTGGAATGTGTTTCCTGCTCTAAGGTGCTCCTTGAACTCTAGCACACTCACCTGCAAAATGTGGACAGTTGCACTGGCTTTCTTGTAGGCTATTCTCATGACGCCTTAAGCAAGTCTGTGCAGCCCATATCCTAGCTCCCGAAACAGATTGTAAGTTCCCAGTAAATGCTAGCTGTTGGCCATAGAATTCCCACTTCTGTATTAAAAGGTATTCATTTTTAACTTAAAAAATTGTGACTTGCCTAAGATCACACATTGGTATGTGTGAGAGCCAGATAACAAGGATGGATGGATGGATGGATGGATGGATGGATGGATGGATGGATGGATGGATGGATGGATGGGCGGG